>JACXIM010000069.1:1070099-1101040 GCA_014737505.1 Bombus sibiricus | reverse complement strand
TCGATCGTCGAGCGGTGAGTCGTCGAGCGGTCGATCGTCGAGCGGTGAGTCGTCGAGCGGTGAGTCGTCGAGCGGTCGATCGTCGAGCGGTGAGTCGTCGAGCGGTCGATCGTCGAGCGGTCGATCGTCGAGCGGTCGATCGTCGAGCGGTCGATCGTCGAGCGGTCGATCGTCGAGCGGTGAGTCGTCCAGTGGTCGATGGTGGTCAAAGTGGTGGTAGCGTCCAAACGCTACTGGCCTGTCGACGGTCATAGTCAAGTATGGCGCACTATCAAAAAGTGCGTGCGATGTTGCCTGGCCAACCCACCACCAGTGGAATACCTGATGGGAGATCTTCCAGAGGCACGTATCACCGAGTCGCGTCCCTTCACTAACGTCGGGATCGACTATTGCGGTCCATTCTATATCAAGGAAAGAAGGGATCGCAACCGACGAAAAGTCAAGGTTTACGTCGCCATATTTATATGTCTGTCAACCAAAGCTGTTCACATTGAATTGGTGAGTGATCTCACAACCGATGCATTCCTTGCCGCTCTACGCCGATTCATCTCTTGGCGAGGACATTGCGCGATAATTCTTTCAGACAACGACACCAACTTCGGCGACGGGGTAGTGTCGGACTCAAACCGACTAAAACCCCACGGTGGCCATCCTGACGTTTGGCAGGAGTGTCCCGGGGCCTCTTTCGAATTACTGCCGGGGCACTCCTTCAAATAAGAAGGAATACTAATGATTTTGTAACCCAGCCCAGATGAAAGTTCGAAAAAGCTAATTATTCACTACTTCACCACGAAATAATACAAAAAGTCGGATTATTACAAATTCCTAACGCATCAAGAATTTTTTTTTATTTGGCAAATTAATTTAATTATAAACTAATATAAAACAAAAATCATTGTGCGTCTATTATCTTCTTATAAAACGAAAGAAACTTTTCGGACAACCTAATACATATAGAGAAAACGACGCACAATGAATTTATTATTCTCACTGACTTCAAAAATCGCGTATCAGTCTTATCAAACTTGGAAACTGATAACACAATAATCCGGAACATTATCGAAATGATTGTAACTCTCCTCGTTAGGTGTGTCCAAAAAGATATTTTGTATTCTTGGATGTCCTCATATGTTAGTATGAAGAGTAGCGAAAAGGTCAACGTACCAGCAAATATCTCACGCCGTGCCGCTCCTCTGTATTGTCTACGCCATTCTCCTAATATCCAAATCTTGTGAACAATTTCGTATGATGTGTAATCTACTATTTTAATAATCTTATTTAAGAAAAAATTATCAATCGGCACGACCATAATGAGAGATAAGGAGTAGTAGCAGATAATAAGAAGCTAATATGCGTCGCATCTAATATGTCCTGCTCGTATGGGCGTTTGTAAACAAATGCTATTATGTAGAACATTTTCAAGTGATCAATCATTTAGCAAGACAAATTGGAAATTCCTGCATCAGGTCAGTCTAGCAATTTGAGAGAGCGAATTGGATTTCAGCATGACGACGGTGTGTCCCAGTCATTATCATTGTACATTGTACATTGTACATCGAGCCACATTGAACGAAATGTTTTCCAATCGTTGGATTGTACGACATTAGACCTTTTCTTATCGACACAATCATAATGACGAACGCCAACATTTATTAATGGAGATGTCATATTACACAAATAAAACAATATGGCAACGCGTGACGACGAATGATACAGAGCAGTACGTCCCTTGCCACTGTGCCATCCCTTGGTCATCTTCCAGCTCCCCACACTATATCTTCGAAAGATATCTATACACACTATATCTATAAAAGATTCTGTAGGCATGTCAACAAATTTCTGTATTGCTACAAGGAGCTGATCAGTCAGTTAAACCTTTGCATTCAGGTTGAAAGACATACTTTTGAACACCAACTTTAGGAAGGTAAGTGCTAATACGTGTACTGCGCGGAGCTGAAAGGAAGTTTCGCGTAACGGCAAAACGGTACTGCGGGAGGTATTACTTTCTATCGTTCACCGTCACACATTGCTATGTTTCATTTGCATATGCGATACCTTCAACCGATAGGGTTTGATTGTGTTCAATTTATCAAAAATAATCAATCAAGCCCGCATTCCTTCCAGAGGACTTCCTTTCAACTCCCTTGTATACATATTGTAGCACCAATTAAATAATGAATATATTAAAATCAAAATATCTTGTAAACTACTGATTTTTTGTCACGAGAGGCTTAGTACTTTTGTATAGGAAATGACGAGCTTCATTGACTGGTGCATTAAGAAATATATGATTCAATTTAAAAAGACCTTCGTATGACCTTCATACATGTTCTACGCATCCACATAAGAAAAGCTTACATCAGATAATATGCCCCCTGAAATCATTTAACTTTTGTCTGAAAGATTTTTTAATGTCATCAACAGCTTCGAAGATATTCGAGTGGCTTTTTTAAATGTATCACACTGTATATGTATACTACATATAGAATACATTTACTATGTATTCACAGGAATTTATTTATTATATTGTACAAGATGTTCGGTTACAGATGTAAAAAGATTTAGGGGGTGATTCTTGAAGCTTAAATAAGACGAAAATCAAACATAAGGAAGATTGCGTTTTTGACTTCGTTTTTTAGCTATCAACAATGAAAAATCGGCGAAAATATCCTGTTAGCGAGCAAATCTCCTTACACAAACGGAAGTAGGTCAGCTCGAGCAACGGGGTAGACGGTGATTCTCAAATCGAACGATACATGGGCGGCAGCTTACCTCGTACAAGAAGGCTATGACAGTAGAGAAGAAGACTATGACATTCGCAGACATAAGCCATCTTGCACCACGTTTTCGAAGAAAAAATTAAATAAAACTTTAAATCTCCTTACTTATGATAATCCATAAGTATATCTATAAGCATATGGAAAACCTTATATTTTCTCTAATCCGTTGCCTCCACATGTTGTATAAATTGTACTAGAGACAAATATCTACATGAAATCACGACGTAACATAAGAATGACACAGGGATCGAATGAAACCGTTAACTTTTATAGATGAAAATTATTTACTAAAGTTTTAACTTTTTAATAATTTATTTTCTGTTTTAAGCTAACTTTATACATTAACACTTTAATTCCGTAGTTAAACTTCTGTTATAACAGTTATTTTATATTATATTAATAAAAGTTTTCCAGGGTCATATAACTTTTAACAGGTATTCTAGTATAAAATATGGAAATTAGAATAATTTTTAATTAGCATCATTTAGAAAATTGGAAGCAGGAGTATAAAAAAGAGAAAGCAAGTTGTGATTTTTATGAATATAACTCATTTCACTAACAGTAAGAGGAAAATTGGACGAAACAGAAAGCAATTAAATACATACGTGTATCCTCAGAGTTTGAACTCTGAACTTGAACTTTCAAGATTAGTTCTAGCAGTAATATATTGTATTTTCCAAATTACATTCATTAATGTTCGTCCCGATATTACTAAGGACACTCAACTTTAACTTTTTCAAGGAAAAATAAATGTTCCTGTTTAACAAGAACACCTTCCTAGTTCTATGAACATAAAAATTTCCTATTTATGCAAAAATGTATGCAATAAAGGTTTCAGTGAATACACTTCATTTTATAACTGTTTTCTTGAAACTGGGAAGGTAATAGTAAAAAAAGTTATTGTTATTTCATCATATCGAATTGGAAATTTTAATAGTGTCACTCGATCCCTGGAATAATGCTATTAGGTAGATGTTAGGGCTAGAGATACTAAAAAATCATTAGTGTGAAAGTGTTGCTATCCAGTGACCAGTAAATGTCACTATATTTTATAATTTGTACCTGAAAAATCACGATTAAAAATTATTGTAAATTTCTGATCCTACTTATATAAATTACACATTTTTTGTGACAAATATTGTCTTATAATCATTTGTATTATAATAATATGTAATAGTTTATAAACATCTCATAAATTTTAATGAACTTTAATAAACTCCGATATTTTTTAAAAATTTCTAAAGATCGTCTTGAATATCCCCTAGAAATGGAATATTCCATCTACACAGAAGATATATACTGACGTTTTACGTATCCAGTCATGTATACGAATGTCAATTTTATTTATTCATTTGAAACCGTTATTTATCAAACAAACACATAAGCTCATAAGTAGAATAAATAGAGGCAAAACACGAAACAGCCACGATTAAACATTCCGATCATTTTTCGTCAAATAGATAGCTAAAGAAATAATTAGTTTCTATCATCACATAAGCTGTATCATTACTATGCATTCACAGCAATCTATTTTTTAATATTAAAGTTAAAAAATGATGTATGATTCCTACCTTGGCTCCTCTTGTACCTTTTATTTCGCAGAAAAATTACTGTAGTTTCAAACTCGTAATTTATCTTTATAACACCACATAACCTTATTTCTAGAATTGCTTATCGTCTTGTATTGGTTATTCTACATATACGAGTATAAAGTAAAGTTTTCACTACTCCTCCTAAACTAGTTTCACCCAAGCACATCCAGAATCTTGATATATTTCACTCGATGGAACAAACTGGTTATTAGGGAGAAACCAGAAGTTTTCAGAATTGCCAACTATGAAAGGAAAAACTAAACGTTCCCCGAATAAAAGCTGACGAAAACGAATGGATAAAGAAATTTTTCTTTTCATGATTTTCTTTTACGATTATAATTAGTAAACATTGGATATTTATGCATTTATAAAAAATTTAATTGTACTAAATGATACAAAATATATATAATATGTACGAATCTAGAAAATCCCCTAAACAAAGTATTCATTCCAATACTTAGGGGATACCATGAAAATTCTTATTATTATCTTTTAAATTTGCATATCTTCATTCACATTCTTGTGGTTTTAAAGATGATATGACGGGTTCTATTTCACTAAGAAGGAAGATTAAGCAGCCCGGAAATTCGAAAAATTCTTAAACTTTGGGTACAAGTGAAGTATGTCATCCGCATTATAGCTCTAGTTTGTTTTCTTGCCATAATTCGGTTTCAAGGGATGGAATCACCGTTTGAAGAAAATTCAAGATATTTTTATTCGTGAAATACCCCAAGAACGGTGAAAGATACCTAAAAAAGTGTTTCAACAAAAGTTGCATCATTCCATTATGTCTACTAAACTCCGTAGGAAAAATTTCTGAAATATCCATGATTTTCGAGTTATTCCTATCATCATTTCTTCAAAGCATCTTTTTTAATATACATATTGAAATATCCCCTTTTCATATTTGTCAATGACTTACGTATTAAACATTTTTTTTCAATTAAATACATCAATTATTATCGAATTTGATGTCCGTTTCAGCAGTTTCTTTCACCACAAACTGGTTTCAGGACGCAATATCTGAACAATTTACATTTATTTTAAGTACATTTACATGATACTTATTAATATTAAATTTAATTGTATTAATGCAACAGCTTTAAGTAATAAAATAAATATATAAGCATTGGCATTCTTGTTTTGTATACTTTTACATATCGAAGAGTTATGTAAGTAGCAAACTACAAAAACAACGATAAAGCAATAGTACCTATGCTTATATATTCTTTATTATTCATATATATGTAGTATCGTGGAACAGGCCAAAGAGATAGCGAACTATAAACAAAGTCGCGAGAAAGCCGAAGTATGTCGTCTGTCCTTCTTCAGATCGAATTGCAATTATTATCGTTTCGTGGAAAGGGCCTACATGACTTTGGCCGCAAGCGGTTGAGGAGCACGTGTGTGGTGGGGATAGGACAAGGGACAAAAGAACGCTACGGGAGAAAGACAAATTAGCGGAGTGTTAGGTGAGAAGTCACAGAGAGTGGATCGAGAAGTCACAGAGTGTGCATCGAGAGAGTGCGAGTTGCGTTGTCGAGAGAGTGTGGTTCGTTTGAGGGTTGCAAATGAACCATTGAGTTGTTTAAATTATGTTGAGTTATCATTATGTTATTAGTTTCTAGTTCATGTTAAACAATCGTCGTTTTTCTGTCAAATTAACACCTGTACAATCCATTTACTTTAAATAAATCACTAATATCAGTACGCTCTTGGGGGTTCGTCCGGGATTGTTACTACATTTTGGGGGTTCCTCCGGGTCCGATACTACACATATATATATATATATTAAATTTATATATATATATGTATTTAAATATTCAAATTAAAAAAAGATTTTTTGAAGAAATGCTGCTGGGGATAACTCGAAAATCATGGACGTCCAGACATTTTTTTCACGGAGTTAAGTAAACACAATGAAACGGTGCAACTTTTGTTGAAACTTTTTTTTAGATATCTTTCACAGTTCTTGACATATTTCACGGAAGAGAAAATTTTGTCATTGCCTAACTTTACTTGTAAGTCATATGTTCTTCTGTTACTACAGTAGTGCTTCCTTGGCTATTGTTACTGTTTATATTATTGTTTATTATACATTATTATTACTTATTATTATTTATTGTTATTTACTTATACAGGCAATCCTATGATACGGTTAATTCGTCACGTGTTGCATCAAAAGCGTGTTATAAGAATATCACTACATTTAATAATATATTGTTGTAGGCATATAGTTACACAAACGCTATCGCAATTTTTTCACCGTATTATATCGAAATTGTGTTATAAGAGGGTTAGGTGTATTTACTTTATTACTATTTATTATAGTTTAAGTTCCATTTTTTGATCATATTCACAGAAATAATGAATTTACGTAAACATCCGCAGTCTGGTAAATAACATTACGTATGTCAAAAATCTTTACTATTGTGACAAACAAAAATGTAAAAATTACTGTGGAACTTTTGCTGCTGGATTTTAATATTAATTCTTCTTTTTTAAAAGCTAATTTAACAACTTTTAAGCAAACAGTACAATTGTTAGAATTTTTAAAATAAACGAATCTTTTTCAAAAATTCTAAAACTTCATTTATCATTTCAACTAAGTCACTTAGTCGCAGAGTGATTTATTATAATGGATGATACGATAACAAACAATTAATTATATAGAAATAAAAAAATATCAGAATTTTAGGTATGTATAAGTATCTATTGAATATTAGTAAAGATAATTAATAAAGTTCTTTTTGTCATTTAGTTATATCCCTCTCTAGTAACAAAAAGAAATATAGTAGAAGATATTATTTTCCTCCGAAAAAACGTTCTTCTTAATAATATAAAATAAAATTGAAAATAAGATTGAAAACAAATGTCAAATTTTATTTTATTGAGGATACGCGGTGGCTTTACACAGCGTAATCTGCAAATTTTATTTTTGCGGGCGCTCCTAAGGTATCGTTTTACAGAGAGAAATTCAAGAAATAAAATGATACTGCGTATTCTGAAATATTGTAAATAATTTTTTACAGATAAAAAGTAATTATTAGAATATTATGAAATATATGTAAAATATTTTTTAAAATAATTGTTTATTTTAGAAATTATAAAAGAACAAAATATGTAACTTTACTGAAAAAAGGAAAACCAATTAATTTTTCATTGTTCTAATTTTTCTTATTTATATTAAAATTTATTTATAATATTCTTTTCAGTCAAGGTCCAACCAAATCTCAATCAAACCATTATAGTATATTATGTTATAGTACTGCATAGTAGATTTATTGAATAATTACGATTAATATATATTACGGAACTGCATCATTTACTGCTTAGTTACATTGTTGCAGCAGAAAATAGTCAGTTCTTTCAACAAACTTATTTACGAACATTTCGCTGTTAATTTCATCTAATAATATTTTATTTATTTTAATCAGCATTAATACCTTGATATTTATATTTCCTCTATAATATGGACATTTAACTTCTAATGTTTTTTAGGTTGATGATATGTATCAGAGCTAATAAATATTAAACCATAAATTTCAGAGAGAGACGAACAGAACTATGTTGCATTTATCTTATTTCTAGAAAAATTTCATATATCGTATAGATGTACTTTCTAAAAAATTGTTCGTTTAAATTACGAATCATATTAGATACGTATTGCCGGAACAATTCTGTGGTTTCAACTAGCTTTGACTAAACAATTATCGTCACAAGCACCGTTGCAGGTACAGTCGTGAAATAAATGCATTTCCCTGTAGATCATTTAAGCGAATAAGGAAACATAGTTAACGCTTATTGAATATTTCACCGAAGGAAGCGCCAGTATCTCTGTGCAAACGTTTACTTTCAACTTCACAGTGACATCCTGAACAAAATTATCAACAAATTGTTAACACCCGTAATAATAGTACTTACAACGACAACTTATCCTAATAGCACTTTAATTCAGAAGAAACTGAAACAAATTTTTATTATATAATAATATACAATAAACTTTCTATTTTGTTTTCCAATAAAGATATATTCGCTACAAAACTCAATTATAAACATCAGATAATATTAAAGAGATTTAGAATTTGTCACATTAGATCTATATATACACATTTAATTTTTAAATCTTATCTACCAACGTGTGTTTTCAGATTAATGATTCCTTTCTTTAAACTATGCTAAAAATATTGAATCTTATTTTAAATTCTAGATTAAGGTTAGATTAAATGAAATCGCAGCGATAAATTTCAGAAACTTTCTTCTTTTAAAAAAATATAATATTCTATAACAAGATTTAATTCCTACAGTACTTTCACCTTTTATCAATATCGATAATAGCTACATATGTACATACAACTGAAATTATTAAAAGAAAGAATTCCTCATCTAATGTTTTACAATACAAAAAGTTCCAAATAACACATTCAATATTCTTAATAACAAAACATAACATGTTCTGATATAAAAGTTCAGACAAAAGCCTATATTCTTAATTCTATTACAATTCTTGAATTTCTATGTTTCCATTTTGTTAGAGAACACGTTTGAATTCGCCGCATATAACGAATTGGCACAGAGAGACATTAATTTTCTTTTGTTCCTTCTTTTTAATTCCTCTCTTCTTTTTAAGTTCGCCACCTTCACTTCTCTTCCTTTTCTTTCCGTATCAGCTATGGTGACGCGTGCGCGCGTTTTATAAGACATTTTTATCCAACCAATGCGTTAAAAATTCTGTATTATCTTTGTATTAAAATTAAGGTGTCGTGTGAAATATAACTACGCCCAACACATTTTACTTTAGTGAACAAAAAAGATTCTTAATACTTTAAGAAAATATTTAATATACAAAGATTGAAACGGAAGATCGTACATACAGATAACAATTATTTAATATTTTGCAAAATACAACCGTGTTGTAAATGACACGAAACAACCAAAAGGACAAAAGAGGTTAAACTACACAGAGTGGAATATTTTTACTTCGATTTAAGTACTTTTAAAGATAGCTTCAGAAAAATAAAGAGAGAGGGAGAAGACAGCGTAAAACATTGGAAAATTCAGCGTTAAGACAATACAACTGGACTGGTACTATTTGCATACATTACGTCCATACAGTCTAAACACAATATACGAACGAGACTGATCATATTCCCAAAATGCAATGTCTCGACATTATGTGTACATTAATGCATATATTTGCATAATTTTAATTTCAATGCAACGCTTTGCTTCCATGGATATAGATAAAATCGCGCATGTTCAGTAATAGAGTGCAATATCTTTAGTAATACTAACCTACATGTATACATATATTTGTATATAAGACATAGAAACTGGATGCATATACCGAAAATTACGGGAGAGTTAAAATAAATTAAATAAAATAATCCATTTTAATTAATTACGCGATATGATGCGACTGCTCCGACGCGATATACGACTGAACGTTGTAAATGGTTAACGATACACTCGTCCGCGAACGCGTGTCGATGCAACTTGGAATTAAAAGATGAACGACACTGTTCATTGATCGTTCACCGACTAAGCCGATACTTCACGATATTCCACGAATGTTTGGAGATACAGTTTACAGTTGAAAATCTCACACAGAATTGTCAACTGATGGTTACGACTGTTGGAACGATTCACGAACGAGTCATGAGATGAATATCGGACTGCTCTTTCCGAATGCTCAGAGATAGGAATGGTTTTTTACTCCACGTTTGGTGAAGAAGGTGTTGATGATTTGAAGTTACGGACGAAATTGGATTAATCGTTTCTAACGATGCGGCTGACTCTCTAAATGATGTTCACGATTAAACAATTTAAGCGAGACTACCGATGCCATGTTGGACTAAACCGTGCGTCTAGCAAGACATGACACTTAGGTCCTGAAATATGCACATTGATTGGTTTTTACCGAACGCACGAAAATGACCAATCAGCGCATTCGCTCGCAAGGTGTCACTCACTGCTCTTCCGTACGTTCGAAGCGTGGAGGACCCTTAGCAGGAAGCACGTGAGAGATAGCTGGAGGAACGTGAGGCTTTGATGTAACTAGGTAAGTGTTGCGGTACTTCAACCGGTCAGAGCGCGATCGATCGGGCTGTTACAATCCGCCAGATTACTCTTTGGAAAAACTTGCGTTTAAGACGCATTCGGTTATCGAAACTACGACGGGCATAGACAATTAAAAATGCAAGGGCTTCAAAGGCTAATCACGAGGTAGACTTTATTCTCAGCACTATAGAACTACTAAACTCGCCAAAATAACGGATTTCAAATTTTATTGTGCTTTTATAATTACCGAGAATATAAAAGTGATTTTGATAAAATAAATGTCTTTTATTCAGACAAAAATATAATTGTACATTCAATCCTCTTATGACACGGTTCTCTGAAAACACGATTTCGATATAACACGGTGGAAAAATTGCGACACGGTTGTGACATAACACGGTGCAAAAATTGCGACACGCTTTTGACATAACATGGTGCAAAAATTTCGACACGGTTTTGACATAATACAGTGGACATTTTTCGACACGGTTCCATATAACACGGTTTAATAAACTCGAACACCGTTTTAGTTTCGCTTAATACGATTTCGATACAACGCGGAATGTATTAACCTTCTCTTAGAAGAGTTAACTGTATATGCTTATTTTCACCATTTATTTAGAGATAGAATCTTTAGGTATGCGTTATAGATTGATAATTCTAGCGTTAAAAATATTTTATTGGTGATATTATATAAATAAATTGCCAGTTTAATAATTACGATGAAAAGGAGGATACGAATCCAATTTTGCTGAATTTCTGATATCGAGATTCTTTCTAAATAAAATGTGAATCTTTTCCTAAACATACGAATGTATGTATTTCAAAGTGCATCTTTATTGAGATATAATTTAGTTTAATATATTTTTATTGTCATTATAATTGTGAGTTTATGTTATATGTATAAATATATTACACAAGTGTAATAGTGAATACATTATGAGCCACTTTAACAATTTGCAGCAAAACGCATCTACGCATACATTCGATCTCATGGAGAACATTTCAAATATTATCCCTGAATTCAGTTAATACTTAGTTACCTACGTATGTTTACAAAAATTTTCTCGTGTACGTTAAAATTGCATCCAAATTTTTTAATTTATTTCAACCTATTTGATACATGCTGTATATAAAATCTGCATATCTTAATTAGTATAGTTACCTGATGGGTACCGTGCAATTTTTCGTAGAACAATGATAATATCGTTGCCCTCAGAACATTCGCCATAACATTCCCGTTCAATCTTCAATTTAAATATTAAAATGTACCGTGCAATAAAACGACCAAGGCAATATTAAACATATTCATCAGACGAGTTGCTTTCATCTGTTCTCCTGCCGGAATAAATTGAACGTTTATTATGATCTAATACAACTGCAAATATACGAACTATGACACAGATGATACCCTAAATATTGATTGATAATCTACATTTTAATGATGTATACATAATTATTCAAAATAATAAAAAGAATTGGAGATATTTTTATTGGAAAATACTGTACTGTGATTCCAATTTTTTGGAAAAAGTTATTTAAATAATAATATAAAAATAAACACTGAAACATTTGATATTTTGTAGCTGTTATTCGTTAAATTTCCTTTAACATTATCTCCTTCATTTAACCCATTTTTAACATATTTCAGTCTCATTCGACCTATTAGGAAACCGAATAATAATTTATCATAATGTTATAAATAGTTATAGCAACAATGTTAAAAAACCGAATTTGATACTGCATATTAATGTAAAAAATTGCAGATGGAATATATGCATTGACATAATATCGGTCCTCAATGGGTTAATTTCAAATTATTCAATCTTAGTCTATTTAAATTAAATTTATTTATTTTTCTCAAATTGTATTTCATTTCGTTTAATTTTAATATTTGCCTGGTTTAATCTGTGTGAAAAGCTATTTACTATTCCACAAAAATGAAAACACCGTTTTTATTTTTTGAAACTCTATAACTGAAATGGAATTTCTGTTTATTTAAAAAATGTCACTTTTTGCTCGGTATTTTAATGACAAGTTACTTTGTAGCACCTTTAAATTTGCAGAGGTATTCCAGTTATTCGGCTTAAATGTCTTTTTTATTATGCGATGAAATTAAGAAACGGCTATTAAAAACAAAAATACCGTTTACATTCAAATTACTCTACGTACATCTGGTGTGTACATGTATTCATATATTTCATTTCCAATATAAATATTTATATTTCCGTTTAGATATTTACCTTTCCAGTCTAGTTTTTATCTCTTAACTTTCATGGAGAACATCCGAAACCCGTGAGAAAACAAAACGAATTACAAAAGCGAAATACGATTGAAAATATAGAAACAACTGTAAGTATAGTAAACGTTATTGAAACGTTAAATACACACTCCATTTAGATTTTATTCACAGTGTTGCGGAAATTCGCTTGCTCTCTACGATAGGTACATAATAATAACAAATCTGAAAAATCATAGATTTCCTCTATGGTTTGTAATTCTGTAGATTTTAGGAACTGTTTTAAGATTCTTATCTGCATTGGTTTCCATACATATATAATCATTATTCAAAAATTATTTGACGATAAATTTTTTTTTAAATTTCAAAAAGATGTAATTTTATAGCCATTCGAAAAATTTATAGAAAGTCTGATATATTCTTCCGAGATATTCAAATATGTTGAAAATAACAACGTGAGTTCGTGCTCGCCATCTATATGCAGATGCGTTAGTTACAAGAAATAGTAACTAGAAGATAGTTCTAGTTACAATCGATAGATTTAATCGATAGGTTTAAGATGTTCTTTTGTTTTTATCCCTAGCCCATGTATGTGTGTGCAATAAAGGTTTTTTTGGCTCAGAACGGTGTGATAGATTTATCCATTGAATATAATAATAGCTATTGTGATCCTACCTCTGAGTAAAGAAATAACAACAAAATATATGTTCAACAATTTAATATAATTGTAATTATTACATTTTAGATGCATTATATAATGAATACCATGAAAGCGAAAAATTATGAATGTAAAAATTGAGATATAATTAAAACAACGTAACATAATTAATAGGAAATAGCTGTCGAAGAATTTCATAAATTTGCTGAAGGAATGCCAAAAATTTGCGATGGAATAAATTTGGAAAAATGTTACCTTGATAAAGATTGAATACAATAGATTTGCTTCGAAAATTTTTCATTTTCTTTCATTACTAAGCAAATTAAAGTATTTCTTAAGATTTATTGCTCAGATATGTATAATGTATTCTAGATATACATAAAGTTAATTAAAACAATTTTTATTATTGTAACATGACGTAAGTAAGAACATTTGTAGAATGCAGTATCTTGAAATTAAAAATAAATATTCATAAAAAAGTCATTTTTAAAACAAGAAATTAAAAGCTAAAAGACCTCCTGTCTTTTTAACAAATTATTTATATATATTGCATATGTTTCCGATACTCAGGTAATATTCTTTCATAAATAACCAAAGAAGAGCTACCAAAGTACTTAGAAGGGAGGATGAAGTGGAAGGACAGAAAAATTCTAACTAGATTCAGATGTGGAAACGAGACCAAAGCGAGGGAATACTGGAAAGAAGAGGGAGAAAAAAGATGCAGATTATGTAAAAGGAAGGAAGAAGACCTGAGACATGTAATAGAAGAATGTGAAATAACGGGAGGACCAAAAGATATGGAAAGAACACTGAATGAGACTGGAGAAGGACTAACAGAATTAAAAGCAATAATAGAGAAGAAAAGGGCAATACAAGACGGGGAGGAAAGACAAGAAGGTAGCACAGCAAGGAGGCAAAAGACCAAAAGTGGCAACAGTTTGTAGTCATAAGTTGCAATATTTTTAGTCATTAGTTTTTAGCTTTTAGAGATAGAATAATTTAAGGGATTGCAATACAATAGAGTAGATAAGGGGGGAGGTAGATATATAAGAAGCAAAATAAGTGTAAGAGATGTAAAACCGAAAGTTCGTCCAAAGCCGAAAGGTACGGACTAAATAATAATAAATAAAAATAAAAAATAATATTCTTTCATGAAATATATATGATATAAAATAAAATTATAATATCCAGTAGAGTAGTATGAATGAAAAATAGAAGAAAAAGAAAGATAATTAGAAGAACAATTTTTTGATATCTAATGAATAACTAAATTGTTCTCTGGCAACGTTATAAATTAATTAATTTCGGAGAGCTCAAAATTTCCTTTCTTTACGTTATTTATTTCTCTATACATTAGAATGATTTTATGCTTTTCAGATTCAATTATAGAATGCGTAAGTTTGAAGATGAACTGTATATAAGTATTATATTAATTTCTTTTTAATGAATATTTCGGCTAGGAAGCTTAACCCTTAATCCGTAAATCTTTAATTTTGAATTCTAAAATTCTGAATCGTTAACCCTTGGTCTTTAAACTCTTATCACTACGAATGTCAAGATCTGTGTGTTAAACAGAATCCTTTCTCTTAACTTATGAACACATACGATACAGAGTGAATTAGCTAACTGTAAAATAATCTGCATATAAATGTATACAGAATGAAATAGATAAAATACTTGTATCTTCACTGCTTGTAGAAATTTGTTTCAAAGAGACAGATATTTTAATTCAGATTACGAATATAATGCGCCGCTTTAAATACTCTGTTGATGTTGACGTATGACATAAAAAGTAATTAATACCGTAAGTGTAAAATATGTTGTTGGAATAGCTTTAATCCTTTGCGATCCCACAAATTTCTATAGAATGAACCAACACATTTTTACAGGATTTTTTAGAAGCATGAGTTAGATATCGAAAAGGAAAGAATAAAATAAAAAAGAATAAAACTTGTATTTTTTCACATTATTAACATCACTGTACCGTCGCGCCGCCATGGTAAAGCAAAAGATTAATATTGCTTGCTCAACAGTAGTCTCCGATTTTATCATGTATTATTCAATTTTCTACATAGAAATAGCTGCACGTGTTCTTAATTTAAGTAAAATAAATTTTTTACATTTCTAAGATTATTATTAATCTTCTATGATTATACTATATTCTAAATTAAGCCTTATAGTATACAGCCTTTATCTCTAATTAATTGACTACGAATTTTTGTACATTTATGCGAGACTTAAATATACAAATATGCACAGAATTCACATAATATAGAAAAACATGTAAAATATCTGAAGTAAACTACTTGTTATAATATTTTGTAGCTGAAACAGATTTCTGCTTAAATTCTTTAATTTTTTTAATCGTATCAAGAAATGTATGGATTTGTATAGATATCTACTATTTAAGTAAAATAATCTAATAATTAAGTTATTACAAAGCTGGAAAAGTCGACGATTATTAATACTCGCCACGTGACGTAATGTAGATTATACAAAAGAACCACGGCGAGTATCAAAACATCAAGACAGTTTAACAGTTCTAACAGCTGTAAAAGAGGGAAACTAGATGCCCAACTTCCAACCGACAACATTTCTCAAACTACAGTTTATGTGTGTAGTTAAACCCTAGTTCCTACGTACTGAAGGCAGTTGTAACTTCATTGCTTGTGTTGAAATTGTCAACTTACCCACTCTCCATACTATCAACCACAATGCAAAAAATTTCCGTATAATTCTTCCATAATTTTAAAATAAAGTGTCCTCTTGATCCACAGAAATGAATATTTCTGCGATTTATAACTTTACCATTTATCCACTCGATTTACAGCGACTCTTATTGTTACCCAGACACTATGATGTTCGTGAAATTATTCTTGTATATACAGTCAATGTAGAAAGTATTCGTACAGTAATGTAGTATCGTGGAACAGGCCAAAGAGATAGCGAACTATAAACAAAGTCGCGAGAAAGCCGAAGCATGTCGTCTGTCCTTCTTCAGATCGAATTACAATTATTATCGTTTCGTGGAAAGGGCCTACGTGACTTTGGCCGCGAGCGGTTGAGGAGCACGTGCGTGGTGGGGATAGGACAAGGGACAAAAGGACGCTACGGGAGAAAGACAAATTAGCAGAGTGTGAGATGAGAAGTCGAAGAGTGTGCATCGAGAAGTCAGAGAGAGTGCGAGTTGCGTTTTCGAGAGTGTGTGGCTAGCGTTGTCGAGAGAGTGTGGTTCGTTTGAGGGTTGCAAATGNAATCATTGAGTTGTTTAAATCATGTCGAGTTATTGTTATGTTATTAGTTTCTAGTTCATGTTAAACAACCATCGTTCTTCTGTCTAATTAACACCTGTACAATCTATTTACTTTAAATAAATCACTAATATCAGTACGTTCTTGGGGGTTCGTCCGGGATTGTCACTACATTTTGGGGGTTCCTCCGGGTCCGATACTATAGTAATTAAGTTCCACAAAAATATTGTAGAACATCATTTATTAACAAAATTTTAACAAGTAAAAAATATGTACATCTTCTTGTAAGTCTGCGGGATAATTTTCATACAAGAAAGGTGGGATATCTACATTTTTTGTGAAAAAATTAACAAATGTTCAAAAAAATGGCAAAAATATACGCCTAATCAGTATCCATACAGTTACGGTTTAATGGAAAACACTAATAAGATTTATCTAATATCTAAGAGAAGAAATTATTAGGTTTTATGACTTGAAGCTGTCGTGAGATTGAATTTATCAAATTGATGAGGGCTCTACCTGAAATATTTTTCTTGTGGAGGAGTGTTTTAAGTGTTTGCGGATATTATACAAGATGGACGCACGCGTATTAGTAACGTAATGCTTTGGGTTGTTATTTTGCATCAGGTTACAATTGTCCCAAATTCATCTTCTCCTTATTTTTTAAAATATTTATGCACATTTTATTCTATGAAGTGACAACTGTACGAATACTTATTACGCATATAATTTTACCATTTGCTAGATATTTATTAACGTTTTCACAACAGGAATAAGTATCGCATTCTTTTCTTTTGCAAATTATTTTGGAGACCTGTAAGAATACGTATACATTTTATATTTATTAGAATTTTATTGCTAAACGATGTTCTACAATAATATTATTATAGTTATATACTGTACGAATACTCCTTACACTGACTGTATGTGCCGTAGTCCTAAATTTGTGGTACAAGTAAAATCAAGGAGATTCTACAGCTCAAAATAACAAAATTAGACAAACTCATGTATACTTGGTAAATTTGTAAACTCGATCTTCTCGAAAACGAAGGTTCTAACATTTTGCTAACACATTTTGGTAAAGCCTAAAACAAATTTGAAAATATGTATAAAAATTATGAGATATTTAGTACGAGTATACGTATACCTCGCAGAGATAATACAAATATTTAAACAATCGATTATTCATTATATTAATAAACTTTATTCAGTGAAATCATACTCAACATTTATTATACGTTTAAAGTAATTATTCATATTATATATTAATTTTCACTAAGTTAAAAAAAGGCAAATTTTGCATATTTTTGTGTAGTATTTCAATGCTCTTTGTATTATTTAATATTCCAGTTTCGTCCTATCTGTTTCCAGCCTTATCAGATAGTTTACCCCCTCGGCGATCATAGAAGCGATGCTGAGCGTGCCACATGAATATGAGGCTGTCCGCCTCTTCTGCGAGCGAGTTATGCTCGCAAAGGAGCGAGCAGAAAGGGAGAGAAAGAGAAACTCCCACCCTTGTAGAATAACGCGATGGAGGGGATGGCGGTCAGGCGGCCTAGAGCCGCTTCATCGCCGTCCCAACGGACCGCGACTAGAACGGGGATGGCACTAGGGGCAATGCCCTCCCCCCTAGCGCCAAATTCAACAGTCAGGGAATCTTTAGGACTGGCTCGAACAAGAGGACAGGGGAGGGGGGTACAACAGAAAAATAATTCATAAGAGGTTCCTTTCACAAAGGATATAACCTAACAAACAAACTCGAAGATGGTATCCCTCCAGGGGTAGCCATCCACATGTTATTTAGCAATTAAGTTAGAAAAATTTACCAAATATCCAACTGGACAAATTGTAAAGTGCAAATTAAATAAATAAAAAAAAAAAATAAGAGGTTCCTGGAGCACTCCTGTCATACGCGTAGGATGGTCATCGTGGAGTTTTAGTCGGTAAGAGTCCGACACTACTCTGCTGTTGTCGTTATTAGCAGCAGCGCAGTGTCCATGAGGATTTCTCCACGTGCAAAAAGAAAAAAAAGCCTTATCAGATAGTTTGGATATCATTCAGATATGGTCCTGGTGATTTGTAGGATTTCAGTTTCTGCAGGATTTTCTTCACCTACCTCCACTTGATTTCTGCATCTAAAATCGAGTATCTACTATAAAATCTGTCACGCCTATTATTCTAGGTGGGTATATTGATTTATAGAATCCTCCGACTTGCTCCTTATTTATCACTGATTTCGTTCTTCTTGGTCCTAGGAGTTTTTTTACTTCTTTCAGAATTCGTGACTGCTTTTTGTATTAGCTAGTATCTTTGAGGATTCTTCCATTGCCTTTTACTATTTTTTTGTTGCTTTCTCCTTATTTTTAGATCCAATTTCTACTTACTTTCCTAACTGAATTCTTCAGCGTTTTGCATTCTTCTGTGAACCACAGTATTCCCCTATAATGACATTTCCTGTCTGCTTGTATCTCTTTGATCAAACCCAATTCTTTTCGTGTATCTTCTATTGCTTTGATTAAGAAGTGTAGCATTTCATTTGCACCTTCGTTTCAAGTCGTGTTTATACATATTTTATAATATTTCTGTGTAATTTCTTTTTTCTTCTTTGTTCTTGAAATTTCTTAATCTTAAATGGTTTATTCTCATTATTTTCCATCTTCCTGTTTCATTTCTTTCTTCTTTATCGATTATCATTACCTTTATATTTATAAACAGTTGATCCGATGCGCCTATATTCATTACTTCCAGATAAATAATCATCCACATTTTATAAATCTATTAGATTCGTGTCTGTTGACTCTATGTGGGTGCAATATCCATCCGTGTTCGATTTATTTCTTCCATTTAGGCAAATAAATCCGCATCCTTCTAAACTTCACATTCTTACTTACTGTTTCGTCCATTGTGACTTTTATTATGTTTATGAAGTTTATGCCTTTCGTCATCATTGTTCTATGTAAATTTTCCTGTTGCCTAATATGCTTTCATTTTCCACGCTTTTTAATTTAGTGTGTTAACTGGCCAGTTCTACTCTAGACATTTATATCTTTACCTTGAATTATTTTTATTCTGTGCGTAGTCACAATTGTACAGGATGCGAGGAAATTATATGTCGCGACCATCATAGTGTTGTTCTACACCAAAAATTAACCAGTAAATCTAATAGTATCATAGTATTACTTCAGTTTCTTTTATATAATCTACCACTCCATCTATATTAAGTTCACGGAGGATTTTTTGCTGCGATTGTTCATCATAATCTGATGAATCAAAAAGTTTTAACTTTTGTGCCAAATATTTCCGAATCTTTTCCATATCAGAATCTTCTACCTCTTCTTATTCTCAACAACTATTTGTAGCTTCCTCATTTGATTTCTTCTCATCTTATTTAATTCGCTAAGATCCCTAATAAATACACCCTGGTATGTCACCAACGAAGAAATACATCGCGACCTCAAGATACCCACAGTCAAAGAAGAAATAACAAAATATAGCAACAGATATAGTAAAAGAGTCAACAAACATCGAAACCCCCTAATTACTGGATTACTTGATACGTCTGACCAGATCCGCAGGCTGAAGAGACACTACCCGTTAGACCTAAGCACAAGATTTTATTAGATATTTATATTAAGTAATATTTACTTATTCATAATACTTATTTATAAATTATACTTATCTATAATAAGTATTAACTTATTATAAATAATTAGCCATGTCACTGCGCCACGCCAGAGAAAATTACTGAAAATTCTCGATGCCAGAATTGATTGTAAATTTCTAATAAATAAAAAAAAAATCTTATTTAATTAATAAGGTTTCAAACTCTTATGGATGACAGTTAACCCCTATCGTCATCATGTTTCGCTTATCTGTGTTTATTAGATAAATAATTTGGATTATAGTAAATAGATAAAAAATCAGAAAGCACTATAATACTATAATAAAAAATTCTGATTTCGTCATTTAATAATGTTTCGATATTCTAAATTATCAAATTAAGGATTTCAATTGAAAATTTATTTAAGTTTTTGCTTTTTTAAAAATGTATGTAGTGAGGCAGAAAATTTAATCTTGTGAATTTTATTAAACAATTAAATAAAGATTATAAACTGATATACAAGAAAAATTGAATTTCATTATGTAAGACAAATGACCGTATTACTCCATCGTTTATTACTGTGCTTATTTGCTGTACTAGACTGTTATATTGCCTTTTATACTTCTTTTATTTTATAACTCTTATAATCGTGTGCCCTATCCAATATAATCCTCCACTATCCAAATTGTTTGCGTTGTACTTCAGACATCATTTTCAATAGAAAAACACTGTAGTATTTTGTATGCGGCCACTATGGACTGTTTGGTTATTCGTGATAAAATGGGGAAAAAAAGAGAAGCAATTTCTCTCGAAAAAAAACAAGTCGAAAAGGTAGAGCAAATTTTTTTCTCTACGAATCTCTATTTTCGAAAAAATTGAAAATACGAGAATATTTTCCAAGATAAAAAGGCTATTCACAGACTTCAATGAACTTTACCGGATATATTTATCATAAGGAATAAAGGCAGTATTTAAACATCGTTATTTTCTAAAAATGTTAAAAAAATGATGGTAATTAAAAAATTTCGAGCTCGAATTTTTTGCAAAAAAATTGATGATATTTTGACGACTGAATTGATGACGATGAATAAATCTTTTCTCATGAGCTCCTACTTTTGAAAAATTGAATTCATGAGACATTGTTGACAAAAAAACTACATCAAATTTAACAAATTTTGTTAGCGCTATTGTAGCTGGTAATGTATAAAAATGATAAAAAGTGTTGTGGGATTTGTAGAAATTAAAAAATTATGAAGTGATTAGTTCAATAAATATTTTCTGAGCATTTTATATCAGTTTTTGTTAATTCTATTTATCAAATTAAATTAATAAAGAAATACACGTAAATATTAATAGAAAGACAGACAGCTTTAGGTAGAGGAATTTTTGCTAATTATTTTATATTTTAAAGGAAATAATGTAACTGGTGCTAGCCAAAAATACTAGTGTATACATACATGTAGATATGTATATATTTTTAATTGATTCATTCCATAGCTTTATTGTTGCCAAGTCACACAAACTTTTAGAAATATTAAATTGCATAGAACTACAGTTGAGTTCCATTTATCTACGGGCACATACATCTCCCGAGAGACGAACAATTTATATAACTGAAATTCGTACAATAGAAGTTCACTGCCTATGATTTCTCGTTCGAATACAAGTAATAGGAATTCACATTCAGATAAATAAATTCACTAGTCGAAGTTCATTTAATCGAGCACTAACTAAAATTTTGTTGCGATATATAGAATTCTATTGTAGTGTATTTGTACCTTGAAACATTAAAACGTCCCTTTGGTAATATGAATGCTCTTAAGTGAAAGCTCCTCCACTAACTTCTAGAGTGTGTCGTTTATTTCATTTCGTCAGTTCGTAACATTATTATACGCATTAATGCATACAATACCAATTTTATACTAACTTTAAAATTTAAATTATTTTAATTTATATTATCGTTATTTATATTATTATTAATAAAAACTTCTAAATCTAAAATTTTTTTAATGAATTATTCTCAAAAATTATCAAACTCAATTTGTAATTACAACTGAATGACCAATAACCAATTGCAGTAGTTAATGCGACTCAAGTAATTAATTACAATTTTTACGCATTTTTTATTGTTCCATCTAATTGTTTAGTTAGAATACAATAGATGATTTGTGCTGTTTGAAAAGGTTGGAATAGCGCTTATGATGTAAAATTGAGAGTAATGTTCTGAAAAAAATCTAAGAAATTTAGCTCTGATTGATATAATAACTGTTCTAAGAAATTCCTTTTTTTTCTGTAAAATATTCTTCGATACAAATATTTAGCTATTTATTTATTTCGAGACTTCGTTCCACCTTCGAGACTTCCACCTCGTACAAAACGTCTGAACACACCGGATACACTTACATAATTAACACGTGGTCGACTCCTAAGACAAAAGGGCGTCGTTGGAAGTCGTACCAACTTAGCTTGTAGGAACTAGCGATCATACCAACTTAACGTTTCTCAACAGTGATAATATTCAGAATGCCAAATGATTTAGAACATTCGTATACTAGATCGCCTGAATATTAGAAGATTTGATTAATAATTGTACGAATAATCGAGATTCTACTAAAATTTAATTTACTCAATACACAAATCGTCTACCTTAAATTGGATTTTCAACATTCATAGATCACAAACACGAGGACGAAAAAATTTCAATTCTGCCTGTGTCAAACAAAAACTATACGTTTATACTAAATTGAAACACGAATACATCGAAACGTGGTTGTACACTACTCTATTGAAAGTCCATTTAGTAATAACATTTGTCTGGACCGCGGGCATGGATCTATAACGGTGGCATAAATCAAGGCTTAATAGAATCCCGATTACCCCAACTAAAGTAGATTGAGTGTACGTTGTACAATGAAAAATGGGGATAATGCAGCGGAATAATGTACGACGTATAAACCATGAAATACGTACGTTGCACTGTCATAGTGGGAAACTGCCCATTTCTGCAGCAATATGCGACACCACGGTGCATTACGACATCTGAATGCGTGATGAACATAATCCTCGATGACCCTTTGCTTCACTAACGTTAGCAGCTACGAGCACGCGTAAAAATACGAATTTTCTCTTATTTCGAACAACGCAAGTTCCAGGAAGGATTTATTTCACTTCAGCAACGACTGTAAAGCTCCAGTCATTTAAACTCTAGCAAGCTGTAACACGTTGTATATACATATGTAGGTTACCAGCTATCTTGTGTTCAGTGAACCGAATATCAAGGAAAAGATGTCGCGGTTTCGTACTATGATTTAATAATGAAGTGTTCAGTAATTACATCGTTGAGAAAAATATGACAATTTGAGAGAAATTTCTAATATTCAAATAGGGATTCAGTTACGTATTTTTTAAAAATGCTTGATTATTTGAAAGATATTACTATTATTAATATTACTATTAAAGAATTATTAATAGTAATATTACTATTTTTCAGGGAAAGTATCTGACCTCAATGTCGTAAACGTTTTGACGTGTTGAACATTGTGATATTCTGATATGATACTGTTAGAAAAGTTATTGTAAAACACTGCTATATATAATTCGTATATTCATACAAGAACTATACACGTATAAATATGTGTAAGAGGAAAGATTAACCTCCATTGAGATTTAAAATCCTCAACAAGGAGATTTATTATAATATAAATAAAAATTTATTATACCTAACACTAAAACTAAATGTACAATTAAATAGAAAGGTAGGTAACTGGAGCAGAATATTGAGAGGAAGAAATTAAAGCAGAATCTTATGTAGATTCCACACCATACGTGTATGATGCTTTGACTTAATCCAATTTTTTCTATATCTCTATATCTCTAAATATATATACAGGGTGGCACAATAATGTTGATTATCTCGATTATCTATTCTTTTCATAAATATACAGAAACTTTATTTACAAAAGTTGTATGGCACGAAAGGGGTCATAATACAGCAGTAATAATTATTTTGTAGGTGGAAGATTTTTTTATGATTTCAAGGTCACCTCCATTTCTTTAAATTGCTTGCCGTATTTATTTCTAAAAGAGTAAGCAAGAAATCATGTCGCAGTTGATATTCGAAGTGGTGACAATTTGCATCGATGCAACTTTGAAATCGTCAAATTGCCGAGGTCCGTACATTTGATATCACTTCAGAAATGTAAATGAGATACATGACATACGCATGTACAGGGTATAAAAGAATTATTTGTCAAAATCATAGCATTATTCTACATCTGTAGATCGGTGGAGATCTGCAAAACAGAGTAGTTGCAAGATTTATCTTAACATTGAAATTTAAAGTAAATATTTTTGTATTACGTCGTATTGTTATCATAAGGATCAAAGGTCTAAAAAAAAGACAAGGATAGCAAGTTGCAACTGAAACTATCTTTTGGGAAAATATGTTTACATTTCACTAATTCTGTATATATATAATGTTCGAGGTAATTTGGACCAGAATTTTTCTCATAGACGATAAGTATGAGGAAAAAATGAAAGAAGGAGAAGATGAATGATTCAAAGTTAGCTAAATATACACGATAATATTCTTTTCGCAAGTGCAAAAATGCTTGTGCATGTTAGATGGAAACTTCCTTTTTTCCACATAGATATTCTCCTCGTTCAATGAGAAAACTATTAGGGTGATATAAAAAATAGGTTAATTTGAATTTTGTAGAATATCATATAAAAAACAAGTAAAAATCAAACGCAATACTCTAGTATTTATATTTTTTTTTGTCTTACATACGATAAATTTGACAAAATTAAAGTTAAAATATGTTTCCATACACGGAATAAAGGGAACGTTTCTATTTAAGAGAATAGTGCAACTATAAAATACATATGCATTTTTGCACCTGTGAGAAAAGATATCATCATGAATATGTAGTTTGTATTGAACCATTCATTTTCTTTTTCTCCCATCTCTTTCTCATATTTATGGTTTACAAAGAAAATCCCAATCTAAATTACCGCGTACATTCTATATGTATATAACATTGATTTTGTTTATAATACGATTTTACGTCTAGTCGCTCACGAATGTTTGAGATGATAAGGCATATAGTAAGTATTGTGAATAAACATCGACCGTAAGAGTGCAGCATAAATCGTCTGTGTATACGCATAGTTACAACTTAGAAAACGAAAAGGAGTGAGGTGTATGAGTTGTCCGTGATGATTGTAGCTGCTGGCTGTAGATGTCGCTTGCTGGGGTACTGCAGTATTTTCTTCCTATTTATTTAAGAATCGTGGAAGAAAAATCGGACTTCGGTCGCCAGGATTCGAACCCCGGGTTCCGAACGTTCGTAACCTAAGGTGCTAACCTAACTAATCTACTAACTAACTAACCTAAGATAAGTGTCGAGTGGCGGTATTTGTGTTGTCGAGTGTCGCCACAGGAGAATAAGAAAGGAGAGAACATATCTACCTTACCTGCCGGAATGCAGCAAAATAGTGAAAGAATTGCATCGGTGATGACAATCTCCTCTAATACTATTACTACTGCTACCACACTACTACATCCACAGCTTTGTATCATAGCTGGTCATATTCAAATCGAGTGTCTGTCATAACGCCAACAAACATGAATTACATGTACAATATACAACTAAACGTAGGTAATATAACACGGCAATATCAATACTGCTATTAGAAATGTGATAGCAACAGGTACAAAAATAAAAAGACGAACGAAATTGTGCAACTGCAATAAATACATTTTTTAAAAATTGTTTTTATTTAAAAATATAATGTAGTATCATGGATGAGGGGCCTGGGGGGTGGCATGTGAACTATAAACGAGCGGTTGCTGAGCATGTACGTAGTGAGGCTAAGACAAAAGACAAGGAGTTGCTAGGGGACAATAAACGAATTAACAACTGTACGAGTTGAGATGTCGAAGAGTGCGGATTGCGTTGATGAGAGTCGAGTCGTGGATTAATTACTTAGTTGTGCTGATTATTATACGTTTGCTGCAATTAGTTCATGTTTAACACGTTGACTGCCATGGGGGCCACCGGTGACCGGCACTAGATTTGGCTATAGTGCCGTGGGGGCCACCGGTGACCGGCACTAGATTTGGCTATAGTGCCGCGGGGACCACCGGTGACCGGCGACGCAGTAAATATTAAAAGTACATAGCACGATTGTTTGAAAAAGGATAATCGTAATAATTGTCTACAACGTCGTGGGGGTCACCAGTGACCCTCACCACGAAAAATGCTTCAAGCATGAGTTTATAACTCATTTTATTTGCTGCAAATAATATTTCAACATAATATGCATCGCATAATTAAAAGTTCACGTTGGCGCCTTGGGCAAACCATGGAAAATTCGTCTGGCAATCAACGTGTTAACGAACATTATTCTCTGTACAATTAACACCTATTCAATCTACTTATCATTAATAAACTAACTATAGTAGTCACGATACTACAATTCATGTTTTTATTTAAAAATATAATAAAAAGAAGAAGATAATTTTTCTAATCAGGTATCGTTAAGTAATTGAATCTAATGGTAATACATAGGGAAATCTGTATATGTTGAGCACACGCGGTAATCATATACCTAATAGGGTATCACTCAATTTTTGAACTCACGTTGCTAAAAGTAAAAACCTGGTGGATTCATTGTACTAAGTTTAAGATGCAATAGGTTCTATTGCATCTTTAATTGCATATCTAAAACCTCTTCTGTTCTCTTGGGTGAACATTTTGAACAAATTTCTAATAAAGGCAAGGGAAGCAATTTTCTAACTATTATATTTAACTCTAATCGTGAATCTGAGATTTATCGAATCAAATAGGAAATGTTTGAAAGTTAAAATTCCGAAAAGTTTGAAACTAAACTAATATGAACCAGCCAGGTTTTTATTTTCAGTAATATGACTTCACCAATTGAGTGATATATGTGTCGGGTTAGCGTTGGAATTTTGGGCGTTTGACGAATCTTCACTCGAATTGACCATCGTGGTTATGTATTCTAGCTGATCTTTATTGGTACAAATGTGATTATTACAAGAGTTAGCAAGTAATAGCGGCGATCGGACAAACAAGATGTCGATGACAATGAATTTAGCTTCGATAACGAATCCACGGCCAACGGGATGACGAATGCGATCTGATGCACGATCCTGGTGTGACTCAACCTACAAGTAGAACTTATCTGAATGAACTGACCCGCAGTCCAAGTGGAACTGCCCTTATATACTCCTCTCGGGTCAATCTTTGTTTTTAAGGAGAACTATATAATTATTCCGTACCTCTGTTAGGTACACGTCCCTCCCGTGACTGTGACTACGTTCAATGACCCATTATGTCACTTCGAGCCCAAGCCCACTGTCATAAACCTCGGGCACCCATACTCGGATTAGAACATTACAACAATTTCTCAGTTTTATTATTTAATTGTAGCTATAATAAAAGTCTGGACTAAAGTATTGGGGGGCTTCCCCACATTCCAAAAGAAAGGTCCCGATGTCCTTTCATCTCCGACATATGTATTATATTATTATTACTGTATATTATTATTAGATTCAATTAAAAGCAAATTAATGATACACGATTAGGAAAATTATTTTCTTCTTTTTGGTACATTCTTAAACAAAAACTATTCTCTTTGAATCTTTTTAATTTACATATTTCATTTTTTACTTTTTAGTCTTTAGCTATCATCTAATAATATATGTTGAATATCCCATTGTGGAATAAAAAGATTTTTTCAGATTTCATCTCAACTAGCTAGACAATTATTTCCAATAAAAATAAATTGTCAACTTTTTGAAATTATATTGGATTATCATGAGAAATGAGATTGTGCTCCAAATGTCAACTTTCTAGCTGGTTGGGAAGTTGAAATTTCGTTCACAAAATTCCACCCAGACAAGCAGGGAAACAGAAAAGTAAACCAAATAAAAACCATTGAAATACATCGTACTATCCTTACAAGCGACATAAGACAAAAATTAGAAAACAAAAGACAAATTTATAAACGTAGTCGTATCAAATATATGGAGCTGGAAAACAGAAGGACCTTTACCACTATTTTTTATGGACCAGAAACCAAATGAAAATAATAAGAAATTATATCAAGTTGAGCATATAATAGGAACAAAAGTAGCAGTAAAACTACCACGCTAAAGGAAAGATATACTACAATGTTTTCGATGCCATGGATATGATCGCATGAAAACATACTGTACAGAAGATATTATTGCATCAGGAGTGCAAAACAGCATTCCATTAAGGAATACGCAAAAAGTAAGGATTTTCTTGTCAAGTGCATTCTCTGTGATGGTCCTTATCCAACGAATAACAAACATTGCAGTATATATGGAGAATTGCAAAACGTAAGAAGCAAGTCAGTTAACAAAGAGCGCACATTTCGCGCCCAAAAAATAAGAGAACGTAAGCAATGCTCAAGCTGCAAAACTTACTTCGGAGCAAGATGAAAACGTAAATCAAAAATAACACAAACCTTAATCAATTTCTGGATAAGCTCGTGTTGAGAAACGTTAAGTTGGTATGATCGCTAGTTCCTACAAGCTAAGTTGGTACGACTTCTAGCGACGCCCTTTTGTCTTAGGAGTCGACCACGTGTTAATTATCTAAGTGTATCCAGTGTGTTCAGACGTTTTGTGCGAGGTGGCGAAATATAGGAAGTAAAATAGAATCTGTGTGAATCTATTAAATATCAACCCCAAACCTATATTTATAAACAGTTCGAAGCTATTTTCAATCAGATTATAAATCAGAACAATATTAGTAATCTACTAACCTTTCCCCATAGTATCTATAATCCGCCTATCCTTTGTTTCTACAATAGAATATACAGGCTATTTCATCAATTTCGTCCACCTGAAATATCTTCGTTATTTCAAACAATACTACTTCGAATAAAAGTTATAAAATTTAAAGGAATACATAATATGGTAATATCAGTTTCTTGTTTGTGGATGCATAGAGGAGATAGAAAGGCTACTTTCGTTTTTTAAATGGAATCATATGTTTCTCAATACGTTAGTCGATTCATTTCGGCATTCTCTAACAAAAAAGTATTAATATATTTATGTCGTCAGAAACAAAGAATGTGGTGAGGATCAAGAACCACAACACAAAAGAATTTTGGACAATGAGGGGAGTCAGACAAGGGTGCCCATTGAGCCCGACGTTATTTATGTCGAAAAACTATTAATTTACCAGATGTTGCACCTTTAATTTGTTACATTTAACGTATTAAAGACAAGGAAGAGGACAACTTAAAATTAAAATATCTGCTTAATTAATAGTTTATTAATAGTTTACTATAAATAGGTTAATACTTTTTTGTAAATAATGTCGAGATGGATCCACTAATGTATTAAAAAATACATAAATCCATTTAAAGAAACAAAAGTGACTTTCGTATCTTTTCTAGACAGAAATCGCTATTACCATATTATATATTCTTTTAAATCCTGTAACTCTCATTCGAAACATATTCGCGTATCGTTTGAAGTAACGAATATATCAAAGTTGGTGGGTCATCTAGTGTACACGAGGGTTGGCCCAGTTTTTAAAGCCCCGTGTACAACTGCTTGCATATTCAACATTGTAAGAAATGTCTGTTATAATTCAATTAAAAATGAATATCATCAATATATTGGGTTCGGGTTTAGATTAATCTTTCCGGTGATGCTTGCGTAAAATAATAACGAATTAGTTATTATCATTAATATTAAATTAATAATTGTTAATATTAAAGTAATAATTAATAATAATAATAATAAAATTAATAATTGATATTATTATACGAAATAGAAGAATTATTAACCTAATTAAATATTTATTGAATATATAATTTTATCGTTCACTCGTTCTCGTCCACACAAATTACCGCACCAGATGTTACCAACATTTAAAGACTGATTAATTGTAATTATTGTTAATGTTAATTAGCCTACAAAACAAATTAGTTTAAATTATAGACTAAGACATCAATGTATAAAACATAGTATATAAACAATGCTCGTGCAGTGCAACAAAGAAATACCATAGAAATCGTGTAATTTTTTTTTTATTATTTAATTTGTACTTTACAATTTGTCCAGCTGGACATTTGGTAAATTTTTCTAACTTAATTGCTAAATAACATGTGGATGGCTACCCCCAGCGGGATACCATCTTCGATACAATCTTTTTAATTTGAGTTAATTTTTATATCGGATCCAGTTAACCAAGGTTTCATTTACTCGTTCATTCGACCCATTTGAAGATGGATAGTCTGTTGAGGTGAAAATTAATTGAATGTCTTTTTCTCTTACGTAATCTTGGACTTCTTTGGTTGTCATTACCGGATATAGGTCTGCGAGAATAACTTTTATGGAATCAGTTTCTCCCCTTGAATTTATGAGTTTGATGATATCGTCTGAGCGTTGTGTTTTTGATGTGGACTTGAAAATAGCCCTTGAAAAATGATCAATGAGAATATGCATGTATTTCTTGGATGAACTGTTATTAGAGAAACCTTCGACCGTGTCGAATTTTTTTTATATTATTTATTGTAAATTTTACAATTTGTCCAGTAGGACATTTGGTAAAATATTATAGTTTAAATATACATAGCATGTGGAAGGTTACCCCCAGCGGGGTACCTTCTTCGTGTTTGTTATGTTATATCCTTTGTGAGGTCTGCTGGGTGTTTCCTTTTTAGTCTTCTTTCTATGTTTGTGTTGATCG
>JACXIM010000069.1:1033711-1062814 GCA_014737505.1 Bombus sibiricus | reverse complement strand
TATGCAAAAAAGTATAAAGAAAGACTTGAAACACACCCAAATCAGCTGGTTGCTGAAACGAATAAAACAATAATAGAAAGAAGACTGAAGAAGAAGCATCCTGCAGACCTCATAATAGAACAATAAACAACCTGGAAGATGGAGTCCCGCTGGGGGTAACCATCCACATGCTATATTTTATCAAATATTAAATTATAATGTTTTACCAAATGTCCTAATGGACAAATTGTAAAATGAAATAAAACAATTAAAAAAAAAAAAAAAAAAAAAAAAACTCTGTGACTTCTCATCTAACACCCTGTGTCTTCTCCAGCGACACTCTTTCCTCCACCGACCCTCAATTCATCCTCCCTTTGTCTTTCCTTAGACCCTCCACGCACGGGTCACGCCGCTGCTCGTGGCCAGGGTCAGGTATGTCTTTTTCCCCGAAACTATCCACCCGAAAGAACCGACGATACCTTGATGAGCCCAACGGCGGTCGGCTCTCGCGGCATTGTTTATAGTTCACTCGATGTCTCTTTTTGGCCTTTTCCCCGATACTACATTTATACAAAATTTGTATAACATTTATATAATATTTGCATAAATACACATGTATAATTGGTTATAATGATGTGGACACAAAATTTGTTGCAATTATATGCTTAACCCTTTCGTATATAATAATATGATATGCTATGATATTATTTATACATATGTTTATATTTGTTTTCTTTGTCTTTCATGCGATAGAAATTTATGAAATAAAAGTTAAAATGTCTTTCACGCTTGATAATAAAATAATAATACTGTGTATTAATTCTTTACTAAATACATGTTTATAACAAATCCCTTGAAATTTTTATTTCTTCCATGCGAGTAAATTAGTCCCCTATGAAAAGGACAATTAGCGATGCAATTGTCAACACGAGGAGGGTAGGTGTAAACTCCCTAAGAGTTCAAACGCGGATAAACAAAGGGACTTTCTCTGTTTAACGGACAGTGTGACCTTGTTTATTGTTACGGACAACCAATTTGCCAAACAGTCATTTCACAGACGGACGGCTAGAGAAGGAGAAGGATTTCGATCGTTAGAAATAGACAAGATCATAAGAGAGAATTTATTATTTAGAGTATTGAAGATTGACAAAGGAAGAGTGGTAGTTTAGGACGTGGAAAATCGATTCTCGATTTTCAGGTAGATCTTGTACAAAGCTTTGTTATTTATTATTATTTATTGTTATTAATTATTGTTAATTGTTGTTTACCTGTGTATTTTATTTAAGTACTGTTACAATAAACTCGATTTTCAGACTTCAGAATCGATCCCTGAATTATCCGAGAATTGAACATTATATGTATTTTCAAATTAGTTTCAAATTTTATCAGTATAATCCTCATTATACTTGGAATTATATTTCCTAATTTAGCTCATTCTACTTGCTAATGGTATTTTTAAATGTTTTATGTAATATAATATAATACAATATAATACGGACATAAACATAAAAATGATCTATGTTAAATATCCTTAATTAGCTTTAAATGTTAATTTTAAAGGTCAAATACTTTCGTGAGTCAATGTACATTTTATCAACGACAATCGAATGTCCAAGTATTTTTGAACAATAGTGCGCCTTATTTCGCGTTTAATAAATAGCGTAGCCAAAAAAACTGCTACTTATAAATTAGAGAAAACAGCAGAAACCTCTAAAAGCCTTTTCCTTTTCTTATACACTGGAATCGTTCGTTTTCACCTTGTATACTCGTAGAGACTACTAAATCGTCTTCGTCAAGCTTGCTGGCAAAAGGTCGTTTTGCAGGATTTGCTACAGCAAATAGCTCTCCATAGAATTGGTTGACTTTTCTTGCGCTGTTTTTGCAACTACTTCCCACTGCTCGTTCCATGTTTAGAACTGTTCTTAAGACCTTCTTCGTCCAGAAAAAAAAGCTCCTTGTCCAACAACGTGTCGCTTGCAACTGTCGCGTATCGGATCAGCTCTTCTAAAACTTTCTCCGAAAAAAGATACAAAATAAAAAGAGAACATGCGTCGAACGTGTTCCACGCAATTTATTCGATATTCTCTATGCATCGATTTTACTTTCGAAAAAGGCCGAACTCCAGGTTATGGCAACTTTCCAGGTTGTTTGACGTTGCTTCTGAATATTTTATTCTGCTACGTTTTTTCTTTCTTTTTTACATTTTGCGAAATTTTGTCAAAGATTTCTTTTTGTTTAATAAGTATTTTTGATAGCTAGTAAAATTATTAGGAGAATTAGTATTTTTACTTGGAATTAATGATTTTTTAATATTGTCTTGTAAATTGTTGATACTTTTTTAAGTAGTGTAATTAATTACTGTAAACTAATCAATCTTAACTTTGATCTTAAGAAACACCATATCAAAGACAAGGAAAAACATATTGCGTTTATGTTTTCTTTTATACACTCGAATGGTGAAATTAAAATTCAAATATCTTTTAAATTAGGCATTTTCAGATCCAAGTACCCTAGTACTATTATCAACAGAATAAAAAAAGTGCATAGATTTATATATAAATGAGATCACTTTAAAATCTTTAAAATGCCATCGCTCCCAAGATGGGTATACATATGTATACAGCAAACTGTGTATTATTTGAAACTATTTAATTTTGTCTAATAGAATCTTCTTATCTTTCATCGTTTCGAAGCTGTAGCTTGTCCTAGTTACGTGGGACATCCTGTATAAACTCTGTATACTGTAGATCGAGATAAACGATATATTCCTTATAGTCTGAGTAAATGTAACGCATTCAAACTAACAATTCATATATTACAACATAATGTTGCAGAAAACTTCTGGCAATCTTGGAAAAATTTGGCAATCTTGGAATTTGGAACACATATTTCTAAATTCAGAGGAAACATTATAGTTCCAAAACGGATATAACGAAATTATTCTGCAACTCGACAAAACGAACTATAAAGCCTTTATGTCGGATCGAAGAGACAGAGAAACCACAATAAATCTACATGTCCCTACGCTTGTTCCTGTATATCGAGCTACAATTCCACAGCAAAATTCGTAGCGATATTATAGATTCAGTGATAGTACCGCAAAGTGTTACTGTTTCCATGTCAAGTACACAATCGAGGGTTTCAAGCTATCACTTTATACTATACGACGTTAGATAAACGGAACTTCATACTCCAAACAGTCTTTGCGAGAAGCTTGTCGCACGATAGGACACCATGATCCTGTTGTCGCGGGCCCATCAAAAACCGTACTCTAATCTTTTGGTCTTTACCCTTTAGATTGAAGCATTAAACTGGAATCAATCATAATATAAATTATTATAATCCAAGTTACTGTACCACGCCAAATGAAGTTACTTAAAATTCTCCAAATTCTACCAAATAAAAAAAAAATCTTTTGGTCTATTTTTATTTATTTTTTATTTATTATTATTTGGTCCGTGCCTTTCGGCTTTGGACGAACTTTCGGTTTTACATCTCTTACACTTATTTTGCTTCTTATATATCTACCTCCCCTCTTATCTACTCTATTGTATTGCACTCCCTTAACCTTCGGCAGTCCAGTCCGCCCAAGTGCTCTCCCTGTACGGAGGCGCATGAAACACTATACGATCGTTTGGATATATGAAATATATTGCGTGAAATGTTTTGATGTTGTTTCAACAATGAGTAACTTTTAACACGTTGACTGCCACACGTGTTTTCAAAGAAATCTCCGTCAGGCCACGCGTGCAGCAGTACCAAGCGTTCTCTCCTAGGTGCTCCCATCGATATTTTAGTAATGCAAGCGGTGGTCTCAAGAATGATCTCTCGTTTCGTTTGTTCGCAACATTAAAACCACTAGCTGTTGTCGAATATAATGAAGGAAAGTGTGGTATAGATTATTCCGACCAAACGGTTTCTAATGCCACCACAATTAGAAAAGGAATCAAATGGTACAGAAAACTTGGCATTCAACTGCTTCTGGGAATTTCTGTTGCAAACGCTTTGATGGTTTACAAAATTGCAACAAGGAAGAATATAAATATCAGAATATTTAGACAATTATTAGTTGCAAAATTATTAGGGTTGTCTGAAAATGCAAAAAATCCTTGTCTTCGACGGAGTCAGCGTAATATCGCCGTTCGGAAAAATGATTCCGGAAGAAGCGTTAGACGCGCCTGCAAACCATGTTATGCAAATAAAAGACGTCGAATGGACCGAACAAAGGCACAAAAGAATTTGATGAAAACAACAACTTATTGACCAAATTGTCCCGACCAACCTCAGCTATGTATAGAATGATTTAAAGTTTTACATTCTAAATAATTTTTTTAATAAACCATTTTCGTATTACTTTTATAGCAATTCTACAGTTTTATTATTATGGAATATCTTTTCAAATACCTACGACGATCCTTCGCAAGTAGTCAAATAAGCGACACCCGGATATGAGTTACGCGGCCTGACCAGAAACTTTGCTGACACCCGAATACGGGTGTCGTGGCAGTCAGCGTGTTAAGAAGCGATTAATCCAATATATCAATAAAATCAACAGAAAATGTTCTGCCGGTAACGAAAAAATATATTATTGACTACAGATGGCACTGGTGTATGCCTGATATATGGGGTGCCGATCGTCGCGTGGTCGCCGCCTATAAGCGGCACCCGAAGCGAAAGGGTTAAATTATTCTACCTCTAAAAGCTAAAAAAATAATGACTAAAACTATTGCAACTTATGACTACACACTGTTGCCACTTTTGGTCTTTTGCCTCCTTGCTGTGCTACCTTCTTGTCTTTCCTCCCCATCTTGTATTGCCCTTCTCTTCTCTATTATATCTTTTGGTCTAGTCATTGTTCCCTAGCATAGCCGAGAATTCGAGGAGTTACGGAAACTAATTGATATTCAAGAAAGAACGCAATCTTTATATTTAATTAGCATTATAATATTATATATTTAATTTATTAAATATTATATTGTGGTATCATGAATGAGGGGTTTGGGGGATGTTGTGTGAATTATAAACGAGTGGTTGCTGAGCATGTACGAAGTGAGACCAGGACAAAAGACAAGGAGTTGCTAGAGGACAATAAACGAATTAACAACAGTACGAGTTGAGATGTCAAAGAGTGCGGATTGCGTTGATGAGAGTCGAGTCGTTGATTAATTACTTAGTTGTGCTGATTATTATACGTTTGCTGCGATTAGTTCATGTTTAACGAACATTATTCTCTGTACAATTAACACCTGTTCAATCTACTTATCATTAATAAACTAACTATAATAGTCACGATACTACAATATTATATATACAATATAAAAAATACGAAAAATGTTTAACAGAAAAGTGTAGCAAATAGTGTAAAAAATAACAATCGAAAGAAACAGATTTCAAATGTTTTATTATAATATAACCCAATATTCGAGAAGTTATCCGAATTAGTTAATCATTATTTATACAAATTTATATAATGATATAAAATATATCAACGAGGTGATATTTATACTTGTAATTATAATTTATTTATGCTTGAAAATATGGAAAGCACGAAAGAAAGATAGATGATAAATAATATAAAATGCTGTTAGAAAGTAAAAATGTGTAAATATATAGGAATATAAATTACTAATAAATAGAAATACAAAACTATAAAATTCTGAAGGACAGACATTTTTAACTGTTGTATCTTGCTATAACTAATATATCAAAAAGATCAATCTTACATTTAATTATATTCAATCAGAATTAATAATATAAGAAATATAAAACAAATTTAATAAAAATGTGCAAGAAATAACAAAGGATTATTAAAACCTAAAATATCAAATTTGATATCTTATAAATTTGTACTCGAGATAGTGTAACATAAAATAAACGATCGTTATTGCAGAGCTATATTATTTATATTTAAAAGACATGTAAAATTTTGAATATTTAAATAATTCATATTCCAACGTGTAAAATGCAATCTTTATTATTTTGTACGAATTGTTTCACATTTCATCTATTATATTACGCTTCGTGAATTATTTAATGTCTATAAATATTCCATATGATTTCCATACTAATCAAGAGAATTAATTTTTAATAGATTGCACAACATACTTTATATCAAATTCAAATATTCTTCAATAAAGTATAATTTATACAAATGTTCTCTTCATCAATATATCAATTACAACTTTTAATGAGAGAAACAGAAAGGAGACACAGAGAAAAAGAGAGTCTATTAAAATTTTAAACGTTAGCCTCCTTTCCTTTTTTCAAAACTTTTTAATAAATACGTACATGTCATCCTTTTCCATCTTATAATCAATATAAGCAAAAAGAATAAAAACTTGACTATTACAAAACTGTTAAAACATTTTCCTACATAAATAAAAATTAGTTACGAGTAGCTGCAACTGTAAATGTTAATTCAAATCCATTTCGTTTCATTAAAATTCTCATTTATTTTAACTTTCACGTTAAACATGACTAAAATATGTAAAAATTTCAAAACCGGAAGAGGGAAAAATTGTATCAAACCGAAAAATTCCTCGTCTATTAATAATAACTAATAATAAGTTTTCTTGCTTTACAGCTTTACATCAAGGTGGACTAATTATTTATCCTCTTCTTCTTCCTTTAAAACCCTTTCGCTACGAGCGTCGCCTATAGACGACATTCGCGTGACGATCTATATGGACGGGTGTCGCCTATAGACAAGGTCCGTGGGATACCACTTGACCATGAGCCCCGCGACAAAAGACGCGAAAGTGCGTATTTTTTTTTTTTTTTTTTTTTTTTTTTTTTATTTAATACAATTTTACATTCACAATTTGTCCAATTTTGACAATTGGTAGAATTTTTTAGCCGTTAGATTATCATGTGGGTGGCTACCCCCAGCGGGATACCATCTTCGTGTTTGTTAGGTTATATCCTTTGTGAGATCTGCTGGGTGTTTCCTTTTCAGTCTTTTTTCTATGTTTGATGTGTTGATCGTTTCCGCAGCCAGCCGGTTCGGGTGTGTTGCTATTCTTTCTCTGTACCTTCCCGCGCATCTGCTAATCTCCTCCTTGAACGTTGGTATTCCCAGGTCCTTCCGTATGTCCTCGTTTCTAACGTACCATGGGGCGTTTACTATTATTCTAAGAATTTTAGCTTGTATTGTCTCTATTTTGTTTATATAGCTCATTGTGAAACTGCGTATGAATGTAAAAACTGTAATGTGGGATTGTGTGTCATCCCCTGCTTCGAAATATATCACTGTGAATTAAATTGTTGAGAATTTTAATTTGTTACAGTAAAGTGTAGTTTTTAATTTTTAAATATATTTTATTGATAATAATTGCAAAATCTCCAAATATGTTGTTGTATAACACTTAAAGAATCGTACGATCCGGTACGAGCACACTGCCGTAGCGAAAGGGTTAATATTAACTGCATCAAAAGGAAAGTTACATTCTTTCAATCACTTTACTTTAAAAAATACCTTTTCAAAAGCTGCGACCAGCTTCGATTAATGCAACGTACGAAAATCTTATTTTTCACGAAGTGGTCTCTTAAATTAACCCATTTGCATCCAAGCGCGGATTATTCCGCGCGCTGCGGGTGTTTTTTTTATTTCCATTTTAATCTAAATAATTTTTTTTAAATAAATAATTTTTACTTTTTTTCTCTGTTACAAAGAATGTAATCGTTTTGAACAGTAAATTTTCGATAAACTCCATGAAGAATTCGGATGTCATTTACTGCACCTACGACCGACCGCGCGCGGTGATAGGGATCAGTCCTCTGAAGTAGAGCCATGATGCAAATGGTTAAACAAAGGGAATTTCTCTTGCATAAACATGTTTACGCCATTTTGTCATGATCTCGTGACTAACTAATAAAAAGAGAAAAAAGAGGAGAAAATGTTGGAAATAACCATGAACATTTATGTAGTATCGGACCCGGAGGAACCCCCAAAATGTAGTGACAATCCCGGACGAACCCCCAAGAACGTACTGATATTAGTGATTTATTTAAAGTAAATAGATTGTACAGGTGTTAANTTAGACAGAAGAACGATGGTTGTTTAACATGAACTAGAAACTAATAACATAACAATAACTCGACATGATTTAAACAACTCAATGATTCATTTGCAACCCTCAAACGAACCACACTCTCTCGACAACGCTAGCCACACACTCTCGAAAACGCAACTCGCACTCTCTCTGACTTCTCGATGCACACTCTTCGACTTCTCATTTCACACTCTGCTAATTTGTCTTTCTCCCGTAGCGTCCTTTTGTCCCTTGTCCTATCCCCACCACGCACGTGCTCCTCAACCGCTCGCGGCCAAAGTCACGTAGGCCCTTTCCACGAAACGATAATAATTGTAATTCGATCTGAAGAAGGACAGACGACATACTTCGGCTTTCTCGCGACTTTGTTTATAGTTCGCTCGACATCTCTTTTTGGCCTTTTCCACGATACTACATTTATAACCATCGCAGTTAAACCGGTGGATGAAAGCGTCGTCTCTGCTCTACATTGTTATCGTGTACAAAACAAACTGCTTTCTCTTATCGATGCATTATCAATTGTCAAACACATTGAACAGTCGTGTTAGGTCCTAGAGCACAGTTGCAAGATATAATTTGTATCAGCCTGTGATTCCCGGTAACGTAATCACATTGGACGTACCCAAATTAGCCGCGGTTTACGCTTTGATACGAATACCAAATGCGGTCTGGTACAGCCGATAAATTATCGTAGCCCGTGTAATTACTATCTCATTTCGTCCTCGTGTAATTTCTACGAGCTACTTAAAACCGTGACACATCCAAACGTGAACAAGCTATACTATGGGGTGCACTATAACGGGCATCGCTATGGTGTCCTCACTGACCGAATACATTTTTAAGGATATTTTATTGATGGAAAAAGACAAGGAAATTGGTTATCGATATATTAATGCTAGTTTCTTGTTTTCGATCTCCCATTTGTATCAGACACTAAAATGTACGTGTTGCTTTGATTATTTCAATCATCGGTTTATTATCGGATTATTTGCATCATAAATAGTATAGCCGATTTGTAACACAAAGAAGGATTGTTTATAATAAATAAAAAAGTCTATGGATTTATTCACATGACGATCGAAAGAAAAACAATATGTGTGTTTATCTTCTTTTTTTTTCAAAAGGTGCAATTTTAAAATTCGATACATTACCAATTAATCCTGTACTATCAAAATTATTCTTTCATTTGATTTTGCAATGAAATATAGATTTTCATCAAATATCTTTTGTACATTTTACAAATATTTATCATATCATTAATTACACCTTTGGTTTTTTCTAAAAATATATTCTTTTTTATATACATATTTTTATTAAACTTCCCTTTACTCATCAAATATAGTAAATTTACCATGTCTTGTTTTAATGATTATAATCTTTTACTGATATTTAAAAATATGTCTTTATTTAGATATTTTCAAAAACCGTTCATTATGACATAAAGGATGTTGGATATTTATTAAATAATTTTTATGTGATTTATTATGTTTTTAGCGTAGTCATCCTTTCTACAATACAGTTAATTCATTCCGCTTTGTATGGAAACTGTGTTTTCAGAGGACCATGTTATAAAAGAGTTGAGTATATTTTAAAAAAGTTCATGTTATATTTCACGTACAGTTACGTCTACATTATAAATATTTCACAACTTTTATATTATATTTACATACCGTATACAATAAACAAATTTTGGTTCTAGTATTGTATCAGGATCGCAAAGTATTCAACTAGAATGACGCTTTTTAGGGGTTTTTGAAGCCCCTGAAGTCAAAGATGAGGATCGTTTTTTACGAAAATGAGGTGTAAAAATTTTTAGTCAATCTGCTGATGTGTGACATTTTCATGGATGATATTTGATGATATCTTTTTTAAAATCTGGTACTTTAAAAACCTGCTGTATGGTTTATTCTGTATGCATTGGATTCGGTTAAAGTTATTTTTTATTTTCCGACCGCCGCGCCGTGAGGTAACACAGGACGGTAAGCAGTATGTGATAAAACTGGTATTTGGAACATTGGTAGTGACTGTGCCATCACTTGTTTTGCAGGTTACTGCTTATCATTCTGTATGATCACGGTTTTATGCGGATTTCTACAGTTGAGAGCTTCGTCGGCCAAATGCCCATAAGACTGAATTATTTTTAAAACCGTTTATTCCCGTGAAAAATAACACCCATTTTCGGCTTCAGCGATTTACAATACTGCAAAAAGACACATTCAGATTAAAAATTTTCCAGCCCGGATACTATAGTTTATCTAAAATTTTTAATCCATCGTTTATCAATAACAATTATTCTAATCATATTGTGAAGGAACTAACTTCATCGAATACTATTATTTGATGCTTTAACACAAAAAGTGGACATGAAGATTAAAATTCCTTGTACATAAATCGAGGGTTAAAGAAAAATTAACAAAAAATAAACGATGTGAAAAACGACAAGAAAGAGAAACTTCGATATCGTTGTCGTTATATCATTTTCCGAAACATTTTCCAATAAGTGTATTTCCTCAAGAAAGTCAATTCAGAAAGATATATGTATAGGAAAAAGATTGAATAGATCGTAAAGTATCGATTTCTGAAATATTAAGCCAGAGCCACGACAGTGAAAGTAAATTTCAGAATATAATTTACTACTCGTAAAATACATTTTAAGATGTGGGGTACTTATTATATACTAAATAACATTAAAAAAATCGCGAAAGTTTATACAAGCATTTGAATGTAGATCTATTCTTTCATTTGTAATTGTGCATTTGGATGTTTAATTCAATTCAATAGATAAATAAATGAATATATATATCGGAGATGAAAGGACACCGGAGCCTTTCCTTTGGAATTTTCGGAAAATCCTCTAATACTTTAGCCTAGATTCTGTCATAGCCGTAATTAAGCAATTGTCGTCATTCAATCCGATTGTAATTGTTCGAGATTTGCGATAGTGGGATTGGGCTCGAGGTGACACAACTGGTCGCCGAACGCAGCCACGGTCACGGGATGGACGTTTTGCCTGACGGAGGTGTGTAGTGGTTGTATGGTTCTCCCTATAAATGTGGTTGTGACGGCATACGGCCTCGAGAACGGGCCTAGCCACGTGTGATTTTGCCTCGGAGGTGTCGATATAATGGGACACACGTTGTATTAATAATCAAACTCCAGGCAGAAACTGCCTAGCAACGGCGATTGGAACTTTCTCGATGCTTCTAACCAGTATATAACAAACGAACGCAATCGTAAAGAGAGGAAAATTTTCATCAGTCTATTATTCGTGCGATCGCCTTGGAAAGTTACACATCGAGCAGTATATACCGAGCGTCCCAGCAAACGTATTTTGTGCTTCAAAGTATTCTACGTTTAGTAAAGAGTTATCCCGTTGACCGTGGATTCGTTGTTGAACCCAAGAACATTGTCAATAGCATCTCGCGTGTCTAAACACCACGGTTATTCGTCAAATTTTGTAAAAAGTCATATTTATACCTGTAAATATAATCTCTGTTGTACAAAACGATGGCTAATTCAAATGAAGAATTGTTGCGCGCCCTCGATTCTAACGATAACCCGACATATACATATATATATATATATTGCTATTTGTTCTTTTTGAATATGCTATAAATGTAAAGCTTGCACTATTTGTTCTACTGTTTTATTAATTTTTATTCCAACTTTAAAAAGGCAATAATTAAGGTTATAAAAGTCTCTTTACAGCTATAAAAATTATTCAATTTCTATAAATATTCATATCCGGAAATATAAATCTTTCTCCACATGTACGTGCATACGCTTTTTATTGTTGAATAAATATTTTATATTTAATTGTCATAATTATAATTAATATGTATCAAATAATTTGTCCACAAAACGTTTATAATAATGATGACACAAATATCATCATAACAATATCTATGCAAATGAAGATACGTTTATAATGTTAAAATACTACATATTTTTTCGAGGAGAATTATACAGGCAAATTTTTTCTTTGTGATAAAACTGTGGCTCAGTAAACATAAATCCTGCAAACCAAAGCCATTAAAAATTTTAATCCTTCTGCATGCTACCACATTACACATACTAATGACACAAATTAAGAATAAAAAGCAACAGAATAATGTCGAGAAACTACGTGTATAAATGTAAGCAAAGTTAAAAAAATAATTAGGTTGCTATAATGTACAATGTCCATACATAGAAATTCTATAATGTTACAAACCTATAATGAAATGAAAAAAAATTATCTTATATATAATTACAAAAATATATTAATTATTGAATATATAAATATATTATCTTAAATGTTAAATATATAATTACTATTGCATAATTAAATTTTGATAAAAATGATGAATTTTAAAGAAAAAATATCTTAAATCCAATCTGCCATAAGAACCTAACCCCAAATCTATTAAGAAAAATTATTACATCCTATTCTTCATTAATTTCTGATATTTTATCAAGTAATGCAATACATTAAATTTTCTTCCAATACGGAAACAACATTTTCAAAATTTTAATAACTATTCGAACTGCTTTACAATAAGCTTCACATGATTTTTCTCACGATGATTTCGAAAAGATTAACTTTAACGGGAAATTACCCTTTTTCCCCTATTTACACAAAGCTTCGGTGACCCATCTCTGTATATTGATTTCTCCAATCGATACCCTTTGCTATCCATCTCCAATTAATTTAATCCACAATCTCATGCATTTTAGCAATACCTTGCATCACCCCTAGATGTTCTATGAAATTCTATTGGAATACACAAAAATATCAATGTATTTTCATGAAAATATTGTTTCTATTTTTCAGACTTGTAGGAATACACTTAGCTACACTTTTTGTTATATATATTATCGATATATTTACATATTAGGTTATGTAATAAGTTTGTTTACCCCTCATAATGGGTATTATATGTTGAAGAACATGTAAACAAACATACGATGAAAAATGGATGAATATGGGATGAATAAATATTGTTTATAATTGCCTATATCGTCTAATAACTTTCGTAAACGATTTGCTTCGTTACTTTACATTCTACTAAACTAACTTTAGTAACTTTTTTTTTTCTAATAACAATATTCTAAAGCTTTTTTTACGTTCGTGACTATTGCATGGAATTTTCCTTAAATGCCTATGAAACAATGCACATTAGTCGTAAAATATGCATTTAAAATTATTACAATTTCCATATTTGAGATTATTGGAAAATCGTTTGTTTATTGGGAATTATTGGAATACCTATCTGGGAAATTTTGTTCATAAGTGATCATTATAGGTATAATTTAAAGAATATAAAAATACATATATGTACGTAGGTATATTGGAATTTTTGCATAAAAGGATTACAACTTATTCGTAACGTATATTCCGGATTAAATACATTTTATATTCAATTAACAATCTTTGATACTCTTTTGAAAAAATGCAAACAGTTACGTAAATTAATGGTATCTAGATATTCCCATAATCAATAAAACGATAAATTTATATTTATTCAAATTGATCCATTTTACAGGTTATATCGTTGTTTTAAAAGCTATATAAATTTCGCATGATTTTAATATATTTAATACAATAGCGATTTAATAAGTTTCACATGCATTAAAGTTATATTATTGCTCAACATATCGCTTTGTTATTTAAAATGCTTTGATGAATATGGTTGCGATACCGTGTACAAACCTAACAAAATTAAACACAAGTCAGTAACGGGTCAGTAAATCGTTTAATCACGGAATACGAAAAAGCATATATCGAAAGGCAACAGATTTAGAACAAATCATTAAAATAAATCATCGAGGAAAATATTACAATCTCCGTACGAAAGTGGCCTAGCCATAATCCGTTTAACACGAACCGTGTTGTACAACTAATTAAACCGCAACATAAAACGCGAGTTTACGAAACTTGTTTCATTCTGGCCCGAACAAGTTGGCAACAGGAAGCAACTGACTTTCTGTTTACACCGGACAAATTGTCGCTAGGTGTCTCACGGTCGAGTCCTCTTTATCGCATTGAGCTACGGCTTAATTCTCCAAACAAAACACACAATGGAGACTATCGTCGTAATTTCTACGATATTCTACCTGAATTCTTGTTATCTTTACAGAGAAAAGCAGTGAAAGAAAGACGACAATAAGTAAAACATTCTTTAACACTTTCTTAATTATTTAGTAAACTATGGACGTTTAAGTGAATTTATATATCTATTTATAAATGCGTCTAGAAAAATAGAACTTACATAGAGATTTGTCTTAAATATTAATTTTACGAACATCACTTCTAAATTAGTCTAATTTCAATCACTGTACGAAAATTATTTGTGTTACGCACGAGGCTTACCATAGGCCGTATTCCTAACCGTCGCTCGTGGCACTACAGTGTCGCAGACAGACCGTCTCATCTGTCCGACGAAAAATATACAATGTAGAGGCAAGCGCATAGTTCATCAAGCAGAGCGAGTTCTAGAAACGTCGATTCGTTTAACGTGACCGTTATTTTATCTCGCACAAAGAAGGTGGCATACGTGATCATAGGCGCGAACGGTGGCGTGACCCGAGCGTAGTGGGGGTCGTCTCCCAGAGAAGACAAATAAAAGATCGAAGGGATCAGTATCATTTGGGGATTCAAACGTTATGCATCGAGAGGTTCTGACAAATAAAACTAAAGTCGCTTAGTCTAACAAATACATCGAGAAATATTCTACAGTCGGGTCGAATTCCTGTATTAAATTAATTGTATAATCGTTAAATAATTTGTGGCGTACTCATTATTTTAAATATTGTCAAATATACCAGTTTATGTCAACCTTGTTAATTCAGTGTTAAACTCATTGAACCACCTCTGTTATCTTAATTGAAACAGGGGAACGACTAATTCGCGGCGTCGATTATCCGAATCGTAGTGAGAATTTACGCCTCTTGCTGACGCACTTTCCTCGCGATCGCGTCTCTCCGCGAACGGTCGTAACAATTTGTGTAAATAATATTTCTTAATAAGATAAAAAGTGTTTCAAAGCCGAGAGTGAGAAACGTAGTAAAAGTGAGTGTTGTGTATGTGCGCGCCTGACGACGATGACAGTGCACTGTACTCGCTAGCCGCTAAATTAACCTTGGGTAACATCTTCACGTGAGAGGGGGGGGGAAGGGAGGGAGAGAGAATATTGGATGAATTGATGAACTCAACGACGCTAAGAGGTGACCTTCTCCGAACGATGAAAAAATTCTCAGTCGTCTGCGACTGCTGAGACAATGTTTACTAATAAATAATCCTCTCCGATTAATGAGAGAATGATTGTTGTCTCCAAATGCTGAGACAATACGAACTGATCGTTATAGTTGGTTAAGGTTAAACCATATTATACTCTCCGACTGCTGTGAGTTGAATTTGATTGGAAATGAAATGCTGAACTGAGACTGACAGCTGATCGCTTCGACTACTTAAACGATATTGGCTCCACAAGAGCTTGGACATGTTGACGACTGAAAGATTCGGATGAGACTGTTCTTTCCGAAAACTGTTTGGTTTGTTAAGGTTTGAAATGCTCGCACAAGACTGATGATGATTAAAATATAATTGTTACCACAAGTCAATAAGGTTTTATTTTTACTAAAACTGATATAAATTGTGCATGAAATTAATATTAATAATCACAAAACAGCTACTTTATTTAATTTACCTATTAAATCTTACAAATCTACTAAATCCTCGAATTTTGTTCTAATACTTCTATATAATTTAACATTAATTTTGATTGCAACACTTTTAAACCAATTAACATTATCGTATCGGGTGCCCATACAGAAGAAGCATAGTTAATCTCAAAATCATCGTTTTGAAATAGTATAACTTCTTTTTTCCAAACTAAAAGCTTGGCGTTTATTTCCTGATTTTTCTCCGTACAATGTAACCCCATCCCGTCTACTCGTTGTTTTCAACAAAAAAAGGTTGAAAAATTTTTAATAACTACAGATACGAAGCGCACGGCTTTCCAGAACGCAATATTGCACGCGCGCGGAAACACGATTTCTGCGAGAATGAAACTCTTCGGCAGTAGTAAAACCTATGATTTGACCTCCTTTCAGTAATTACCATGCATATGGCTCAGACAAGCACGTCGGTTTATCCGCGCGGAAATGAAGACGCGAAGCGTGTTTCCTCTGAACCGAACATCACCGGATACATAAAAAATTTCATTACAACACATTCGAGCTTTTTTTAAGTATGTGATTTGTTTCTGGATTATAAAGTTCAACAAATCTGTGATCTGACGAATAATACAATCTTTTATTCCTTTGTATTTTTATTACATTTGCTTATAAATCTCTATAATTCCATGTTTATATATAAATATAATATATATACTGTATATACACTGTATTTTATATATATTTACATATATCGTATCTAAATATTAATATAGTAGATAAGATAATAAATTTACATTTATCTAAATCCATAAATTTCATATATTATCTTGTTCTTTTTAAAGATGTATAAATTTCATATAATTTAATATTAGGCTTCTTATTAATTAAAAGTGACACAAATTCCAAAAATAATGAACACTTCCGCTGAAAAATATTAGGACAGTTGTTATGCTTATTTCTACAAGGGGAAAAAAGTCACTATAAGATTTTAAGAAATACTATTTAATTTAATACGTCATATCTACGATAAAGAGAACAAGATAGTATAGGAAATGCTAATATATTAACAATTTTAATAAAACAACGCACATAATTTAAAATTAGTAATCTACATGAAATTTTGTCGGGAATAAAAGGTATCCTAATACTCTTGATTTTTGAGTATTTATAAGAAATCTGTTGAAAATGACAACGTGTGTTCGTGCTCGCCATCCATATGCAGATACGTTAGTTACAAGAAATAGTAACTAGAAGATAGTTCTAGTTACAATCGATAGGTCTAAGATGTTCTTTTGTTTTTATCCCTAGTCCATGTATGTATGTGCAATAAAAGGTTTTTTTGGCTCAGAACGGTGTGATAGATTTATCCATTCAATATAATAATAGCTATTGTGATCCTACCACTGAGTATAGAAATAACAACAAAATCCAATATAAAAATAAAATAAATTTTAATGCATGTATAAAAAATAATATATGAGATTCCTATTTATCTACAGGATTTGGTATACATATGTTATTCTTTCAAATCCTTGTGAATATGTACAGTAATGTGTTTACAAGTAAGTACATAACCTTTATTATTAAACATAACTTTCCTTACAATGTTACCTACAGTATTTTCGTCTAAAACTTTCAATGAAGAAGGTATTGCACGTACATATGGTCTCTTTCGTAAAAAAATATTGTTATCTATGTAATCCTGCTTTCTATTGTTATTTACTACATTTTAGAATTGTAATATTATATTGTAAAGAATCGTTACCTGCATGTGTTAAAAGGAAATATTCAAAGTCTCTCGTGTGATATTTTTTTCTTCTCAATACACATGGTTGTGAAGCAATAATTGATCTCCAAAAAAAATTTGATATTAAAAATAAACAATATCATATAAAAAAATATATGTAAAACAAAACGTTATAGTTAATTTTTAAAAAATGTTAACAATAAAAAATCCACCGTTTTTACGGTAAATCTTATACTAATAGAATTATATAATAGCATTATTTTCCCGCAACTTGAACCAATTTCATAAAAATAATATTTTGTTCGTCAAAATATAAATTTTTCAATATGTTTCCCAAACATATGTAATTGACATAGTTTGTAATTATGAGATATTATGTTTCGCATTCGAATCTACTTGAAGAAAAAAGAATTTACCTGAAAGCAAATATCGATTCAAAGGAAATTTATCGAGTTCACTTTATTCCAGAAAATTTTGGAGAATATAATTGAAATCCGGTTCACTTGGTTAATGGGAACAATTTCGAAGCATAACAAAACCAAAGAAGTCACTTATGTCTGGAGAAATTACCATTAAATCGGACGGAAGCGTAACGAGGCTCATACGGAACGATGGTTTTAAACTGAAAACGAGGAGGACAACCGGAGCGAAAGCAGAAATGAGAGAAAATGGATAGTGTCAGCGTCGACCAATCTACTTGCACCCGAGGGGATAAACTTTCAATTGCTGTAACTTGGTAACAAGGATAAATTGGATATTTTGTTACGGACTTGCAGTTTTGACGTCACGTTGCCCTGCATGGCGTTGCATCGCACCATGATATTCCATTCAACTGACCAGAAACTGAAATTTTTGTTTAATAGACGCCAGATGACGTGTAAGGTTCGTGCAAATGTCGTATCGATTTAGCAAAGTAAAGAGGATAACACGATTTTTGGAACAGAATTTTCATATTAACGCACAAAATGAATGGTTTTCAAAATAAATTAACTAAACGTATGCATAATAAAATTTAACTTGGCGATAGTGTGGGGAGTCATGATATTGTACATCAATACTTTTAAAATTGAGGTTATGTATCTTGTATTATAAGATTTAGAAATTAATTCAGTGTCCTCTTTCTATAAATTTACCATTTATTTATCGGTTTTGTTTTTCGACTAATTCCAGTTTATGCACATGATAAAAAATTGTTTTCTCTGATACCATTTTTTACAACTTTTATGTATCATTGCATTTTCGTCCAAAGCAGAACAAATCATTACATTTGTTATTAATGTTTATCGTGATGTTATTTGTTTTGGCAATTTATACTATATTTAATAAATGTTAACATTGGTTCTTTAAAATCCTAAAATGGTTGGGAAGTGCTTAAATTTAGAATGGATTATTTATAATTAATTCAATGTCAATATTAGTATATTTGAAAATGAAGAAAAACTTCTATCAAGCTATTTTCTGCATAGATGAATTGGATATTAGGTTATCCTATAAGTGTCGCCTTTTATTTTGCATTTTTGATTTCTAAGATTAAATCAAATAAAACGTACGATTAATAATTACAAAGATTAACAGTAGTATTAAAATAGAAATGAATCAGAAAGGAATTTTGTTGTATCACAACGATCGGTCGAATCATACGTCGAAAACATAATATAAATATTCAAGAACACATTTGATATCATAGCAGAAACTGATATGAGCCGGATTAAAATTTTTCAAAGAGTTAAAAAATTTTAATGTTAAAAATAAGAATTTAAAAGTTGATTGTGAGTACATAATCGTACAAAATATTTTTCACCACGCAATCTTCTGGTTACAGGTTATTTTCTGTGTGATGTAGAAAACAATATAGGAGGAATCTCGTTGACGCTATGTGAAGTCAACGCTGTTTATGAAAAGGCCAGATGCTTTCTTATCCAAGGCAATATAGTTAATGAGAAACGAAATTATTTCCTTACCACAAGCATACATGTTGATGACAATATTTGTACTGCAATTTGGTAAACTTTAAGCTACCTCAATTTTTTAATTATTTTTGTATCTTATCTATATTTTTATCTTAATCCAAATAACTTAATATCGTCGTAATACTGTAGACATTGCAGAGTTTGGAAACAAAATTCAATTTCATTTCATCAAAAACAACTTGTATGCACTACAAAAACGATTAGTTATCGTACAGCAAGTAAGAAGAGCTCTTTTGAAAAACGATTCAAAACAAAATGCAGAATTGCGTAAACTGCATCGGAAATTTCAGTATTGGTTTCTTAATATTAGCTACATTTAAATTAATAGTCATTGAACTACGAATATTTATGTATTAATGCGAAATTTTAAAGTGGAAAAATACATAGAATACTGATAAAAATACAAAAAAACATATGTATATGAAAAATAAAATATATAAAATATCCAAAGTATGGTGCTCGTTACGATATTTAGTAGATAAAACAAATCTCTCCTAAAAATTTCGTTGGTTTTATTGCGTTTAGAAAATACTAATTTGCATAAACAACCATAATAATATATAATAATTACAATGGCTCTTAACACGTTGACTGCCACGCGTGTTTTCAAAGAAATCTCCGTCAGGCCACGCGTGCAGCAGTACCAAGCGTTCTCTCCTAGGTGCTCCCATCGATATTTTAGTAATGCAAGCGGTGGTCTCAAGAATGATCTCTCGTTTCGTTTGTTCGCAACATTAAAACCACTAGCTGTTGTCGAATATAATGAAGGAAAGTGTGGTATAGATTATTCCGACCAAATGGTTTCTAATGCCACCACAATTAGAAAAGGAATCAAATGGTACAGAAAACTTGGCATTCAACTGCTTCTGGGAATTTCTGTTGCAAACGCTTTGATGGTTTACAAAATTGCAACAAGGAAGAATATAAATATCAGAATATTTAGACAATTATTAGTTGCAAAATTATTAGGGTTGTCTGAAAATGCAAAAAATCCTTGTCTTCGACGGAGTCAGCGTAATATCGCCGTTCGGAAAAATGATTGCGGAAGAAGCATTAGACGCGCCTGCAAACTATGTTATGCAAATAAAAGACGTCGAATGGACCGAACAAAGGCACAAAAGAATTTAAAGAAAACAACAACTTATCGTCCAAATTGTCCCGACCAACCTCAGCTATGTATAGAATGATTTAAAGTTTTACATTCTAAATAATTTTTTTAATAAACCATTTTCGTATTACTTTTATAGCAATTCAACAGTTTTATTATTATGGAATATCTTTTCAAATACCTACGACGATCCTTCGCAAGTAGTCAAATAAGCGACACCCGGATATGAGTTACGCGGCCTGACCAGAAACTTCGCTCACATCCGAATACAGGTGTCGTGGCAGTCAACGTGTTAAAGATCTTCGTTAATAAAATTTCCGTAACATTCAACTATTTGACTGAATAGAGTCGTCACTTATTTATAGTATACTTATCATACACCCATAAGCCTTTTTTTTAGAAAGCTTCTTAATTATAATTTCAAAGCTATAAACAATCGTTTGCCAAATTGCGATGAATTCTCAACTAGAAGTACGTAAATCTTTCATGTATCTTTCATTGTATTAATGATCTAAGAAAACTGGCAACCAACTTACAACCAAATAACATCGTACATTATAATTCTAAGGTAAAATTCAATTTCCTTCCATTGAAAACAATACATACAGAGTCGAAGAAAAATATTAAGCATCACAATCACCACACAATGATTCTTTGACGCAGATTTGTTTAAAAATGTTGCCACAAAATTGACCTTGGCTTTGAAATTTTAGGTTAGATTTTTTTACTTGCATCGTATTCTACTCACCACGAGGACCTTTGTCAAAGGAACAGGTTACAACTGAACTGCTCTCTCTAAAGGTGATGTTAAAGTTCCATTAGCTACTTTTACATTATTTGCAATATATTTACATTAATATTAATTAATATTAACATTAATATTAATATTATATTTGCATTAATGATATTAATGAGGAAATAGGTAATTATTGAAGTAACTAACTTCGTGATTGTAATAATAATTACAAAATTACTTACTGTACGAAAAAAACTTCTCTAACAAGAGTAGAATAACATCGAAAGAATGGTTCCTTTAACAAATTCGCACCTCGTGATGAGTAGAATATGATGTAAAAAAACCATTTTGAAGTGGAATATCAAGGTCAATGTCAATATTGCCGCAACTTTTTTTAACAAATCTCCAACGATTCAGAAATATAGAATGACGCTGTGCTAGTCATGGCACTTACTTTCCTCGCATCCCGTAGATAACAAAAAAAGCAATTAGTAATTGCATAATAATTGCAAATTTGAATCCATAGATTACACAATAGTTACGCCAATGCTGATAAATCGGTAACCAAAAACAGATGAACCTTCTATAAATCAGGGGTTGAACACAGACAAAATGCAATTGAAATTTCAATGGGGCAATGAATGCATAATATATAGAACGCTAAGCGAGACAGGTACATGCCAGGATTCTAATCAAGCTTAAACGGGTGGCTTTCACTCTCTTATAAACAATGTGTTTCGAAAATTATGCAGTCAATACTAATTCACTAGTTAATTAAATCTTACTACCAAGTCAGCTGCGAAGGGAGAAAGAAAAAGGCGAGGCTAATCTAACGCGAATTTCATGAGAACTGGTGCATTTGTTTATGGATGCTTAAACAGCGTTTGCTTTAACCTGTGAAGCGAAAGAAGTATAACGAATGCTTTGAAGGTTCTTTCTTTTTTTTTTTTTATTTAATATTTCGCATTCACAATTTTTCCAATTTGGACATTTGGTAGAATTTTTTAGCTGTTGGATTATCATGTGGGTGGCTACCCCCAGCGGGGTACCATCTTCGTGATTGTTAGGTTATATCCTTCGTGAAAGGTTCTTTCTTGAATACTTTTTCAACAAAAATACAGTAGTAATGGCCAATGGTAGTAATTTAGGACTCAGTTTTCATTATTCACTTTCGGGTTGCAAATACTTGCAGTTATCAAAGATAAATGGTTCGCTATTAGATTGGTAGATGTCAGAAGTATCTCTCTTTTTAAACGAAATTTTAATCATGTTACGATTCTTTAATTTTTATCACACTCTTGCACATTTAAATTTAGCACAAAATTTAGTCAGGAAGTCATTAATACCAATAACGATATTTTTATATTTTTCTGAAGCTTAAAAAAATTTTTTTAGTGGTAGAAAAACACGATTATATTGAAAATAACACAAAATACATATAACATAGTTAAACAAAATATTCATTTTCCCTTCGAAACAGCATATTTTTAGTGAAGATAATTTTCACATAATTCTATATATTGTTTCTAACAATTATCTATTTTCATTATTTTGTATGGAAAAGCTTATCGATTCTAGAGATTTAAAAGCCATCGAAGTCTTGTATTTTAAGCTCTTGTAGATTATAAGCGTGAGTCTTCCCTAAAAGTACTTCCATATCAGTAGATTGTCTAAATTTTTATAAATATTTTCATGTACGTTTATAGCACACTATGTCACAAAATTAAAGGATCGTTAAATTTTGACCGAGAAATTGTCAATATGCGAGCTGATGAAAAAAAAATCCTACAACAGTCTCACTTTAAAGCCTAACACTTCACTTTCACAGCCTAATTTTTACAAAATAATTCTTCGAAATAATTTAACTTTTTCAAAGATCCTTTTTCGTTGCAAAATAGAGTGGGAAACTGAAGTTGCTGTTTTCTATCAAACTTTTACAGAGTCAAAAATAACTTTTTTGGGATTCGTTTTAAAATGAAAGGAAGTCATCTCTTTACGACGACGTCTAAAAAGTAGATGTACGATCTTTTTTCGCTGTTTTATCGCTCTTTAAATAAAAAGTGTGCCGCTGGCATTGGCATAACCCAAGCTACAGCGCGAGGTTTCATGATCGGACTTGTACCTCGTGTGTGATATGTGTGTTTAGTATGTATCTAGTATGTGTGTTTAGTGAGTTTACAGTATATGTCTGTCTAGCATGTGTTTTATAATAGCGATGGGGGTAAAGGGCTTCACCCTTTAAAATGAGAACAGATAGACTGTTGGTATGTTTTTGTACACAAGGTTATAACAGTTCAAATATCGACAATTTTTCGGTCAAGATATATGAGAAATGTATGAGATGAGAGAAGTATAGCGATCCTTCAATTTTTTGGTATACTACGTAAGAGCAGAGAACTCCCTAAATTGATTCGACCCTCACGGTTAATCCAATAGGACTATTATGGGATCAATTGAATTGGAAAATAAAGAAGTATTACTCAAATCAAAAGAATTCATAGAAACTTTTATAGAGTAATTGGAAAGCAATAAATAAACAAGAAAGTTATAAGAATTAATACAAAGGAAGCCAAAATTGTATAAAATAGACGTAAAGAAAAATATTCGTTACTTTAATCAACAGAATATTTACGAATATATAAAATTTTGTTAGCAGCTATTCCAATGATTTTAATGTATTTTATTATTTTTTGTGTATATACGTAGAGGAAAGAAAAATAAAGCAGTATCAAGTAGAGTAAAAAATTTAAGAACATTTTCTGCTTATTCGCACATGTACACTGAATATTGGACAATACATTTAACACCATAGAAATTTTTGTATATTCTTTTTCTTTTATAATTTTTTATATTTTTTCTATTATACGCTTTTTTATATGGACATCTAAAAAAAAAACAGAAATTGCTAAAAAAAAACTCATAGATATCTGTAGGTGAGTACATATCAAGGAATCGCTGTATCATATACATATGTATATACACACTATACGCGTAGGTGCATTAGTATGTGAAAACCGATAGCTGCGGTTGTCCACATGAGGACAGCTGCTCGTGGCTGCCCCAGTACCCCATCCTTCGTTTAACAAAGTAATGAAACGCCGATATTCATACCTTCGTAAAAATCCAGATATTTATATTTAATGGCCTCTCGAGGGACATTTTCATGGACAATTACCAATGTTACTTGCTAAACGACTAGCTACTATCGCAGTTAAATATATGTATATACGTTCGAGTATGAAATATCAAATAATAACAAATTTGTTTTATCATATTTTACAGATTCTGGAAAGTAAAATAAAATTTCGTACAATTTGGCCCAAAATCTGCTAGTAATAGACAAGATTCCGTGTAATTTTAAATAAGACTAATATTAAAGTAAAATATTGAAAAATATACTTCATGTTCCTAGGTCACAAAGGATATAACCTAACAAACAGGAAGATGGTACGCCGCTGGGGGTAGCCACCTACATGATAATCTAACAGCTAAAAAATTCTACCAAATGTCCAAATTGGACAAATTGTGAATGTAAAATTGTGTTAAATAAAAAAAAAATGTTCCTAGTTGATTAGAACTATAAAAAGCTTTTTCGTATGAATATTGTAAAAGATAAAGGAATTATTCCTTTGTATTGGACAAATTGTGAATGTAAAATTGTGTTAAATAAAAAAAAAATGTTCCTAGTTGATTAGAACTATAAAAAGCTTTTTCGTATGAATATTGTAAAAGATAAAGGAATTATTCCTTTGTATTTTATGAAATATATTTTTATTGTATCTTTTATTACATTTTGTTTATCATGTTTTTTACGCCCTTTTATCATTTTTTCTAAGAAAATTATAACGTCGATCAATGAAACAAGAACAAGAAGTAATTAAGGTAAAATAGACAATTCCTTAACTATTCCACAAACACAGGAAAATATAACATAGTATTCTATGGTTAAAAACAACGATTATTAGTAACATTCCGCACTACTATTGCAAAAATTGCGTAAAGCACAGTTTACAATAAAACTTTTCGTTCATAACAAGACATAAGTCCATGTGCTTAATCATTTCCAGTTATCCACTAAAAAATGTTATAATAAATAAATATACACTTTATGATGTTAATATATTACATTTGAAAATATATATATATGTCGGAAATGAAAGGATACCGCGGAGCCTCCCCTTTGGAACTTTGGGAAAATCCCGTAGATTCCACCATAGCCGTAATTAAGCAATTGTCGTCATTCAATTCGATTGTATTTGTTCGAGAACAGAAATTAGTCGACTTTTATCGTTACCAATTACATCAGTGTCAACCTCATTAATATTGATCTCGTCTTCCGTGGTTTTACTACAGGCATTAATTATCTTCGTTTTAGAAATAACGAGGCTATTTTGTGTAATATTTACGTGAAAACCTTGGCTTAAAATTTCGCGACCGATCATGATATCATATTTTAAGTAACTATCAGCAAGGATGTGAAAAGTTATCTCCAATGTAAAACCGTTAATACATACAGTGGACAAAATCTGAGACGTACTTTTAACACAAGTATTTCCTATTCCTCGCATTACTACTATATCAGTCGTTGTTTCGCCGGAAAATTTCGAGGCTGCGGATTCTTTGATTAATGAGCATTCGGCTCCAGAATCGAATTAAAATGGGAACGATTCACCCTGATGGTTTAATTTACCAGTTGGAGCTTCCACCACGCGGAGGTCAACTGGACGTTCGTTATTGGGACTGTATTTTCTTTCCTGCAGTAACGGACAATCAGGTGCGATATGGCCCTCCTCACGACACTTGAAGCAAAACACCTTGGACGATGCAGCTGGTCGGCTTCCTTCCGGGTATCGTATATTCTTCTGTTTTTCTATCTTCATCCTCTTGCGGCACATCGCTATTTTATGTCCGGGAACACCACAGTAAAGGCACTTAATCCGGTGGGCAGGTAGCTTGCGTCGTTTGGCTTCGGGGCCCGTTGATGTATTTCCTGACGGAGACGTCAGCTTCTCCTCGTAAAAGAAAGGTCTGATTTCGCTTCGAAATTGGTCCTCCGTTTTGATGTCACTCGTGAGAGCCAATCTTTTAAAGCGTTGGTCGCGTAAACTTGATAGATAGCGGTGGCGTTAAGTATTTCGGTTTTCGTCGAATGTCGCCACCTCGTCTTCAGGAGGGAACGGATACGACTGCAGTACGCCCCTGGGGATTCGTTCTCCCATTGTGGTTCCCTGGATATCTTTATTAAAGACGAGGACGTTGTCTCTTGGCCACCGAAATGCGCAACGAATTGTTCCTTAAACGTTGACCAGGTAATCTCTTCGCCGTCCATCATTTGCACAAGCCAATGTGCTGCAGAACCCTTTAGAGCATCATTTAAAGCAGAATATAACGCGCTGTCTTGTAGAGGGTTGTTCTTCATAAGCAGATTAACAGCTGCGCACCATGCGGCTGGATCGGCGCCCGCGATTTCGGGGTTAAAACGTGGTAGCCATAATTTTTCAAGGTTCACACTCGGTTCTTGCTCTCTCGGTTGAGTTAACTCGCTCACGATGGTTATGAGCTGTTGCATCATTACAATCGGCACTGATCCCACTTCTGATGTCGGGTTTGTATTAGGATTAGAGTTAGGGGCGTTTAATGAATCTTCACGGGAATTAGCCATTGGTGCGGTACAACACAGGTGAAGTTTATTGACACAATTAGAGATACTACAGTCCTGGCGATTAACTGCGGTGATTAGGCACTCGCGACACTAATGACAATGGCCTCAGGTTCGATAACGAATCCACGGTCAACGGGATAGCGAATTTACTTCTTCACCGAAATCTAAGTTAGAATCGAAGTTAAAACGTGGAGTAATCACTGCTCGCAAAACGTTACTTAAATCGTTGGTGAGATCGTACTGGAGAGTGTCTCTCCGTCACGGTGACGCTGTAGAGGAAAGCTATGATGGGGTGTGCCTAAGGGCACGAGATCATCGGATTCGTGGAGAAAAGCCTTCGTTCGGAAAGTGAAGGAAATGGACGTTGCTGTTAATTGGTCAATTTCCATGTTGGTGGTTAGAGAAGGTCGCTAGCCGCCCTTGAGGGAAAGTTGCTAGCGGGAAGGGTCGTTTGTAAAAAAAATAGATTTCCCCTATCTTCCCGTAATTGGGACAAAGACTGTTTGTCTGTTTAAAGGTCTTTAGTTAACTAAATCTTAAGATTTATAAGGGGCCCTCAGACTAGCTGAACATGTACTGTGGAGATGCGTCAACATCTGGTAACCGTCTTGTCCGAAGAATAGGGTCTGCGTGTGGCGAGCCACGAGACAGGAACCGTTGAAATGTTTACTGTCGAGTACGGCTACAACTATTTCTTTTTAAGGAGGGCTATACTATTACTCCATACCTTTGTTAGACAAAACGTTCATCCCTTGACCGCGGCTACGTTCGGCGACTGGTTGTCGTCTCGAGCCCAAGCTCACTATCGCAAATCTCGAACAAATACAATCGGATTGAATGACGACAATTGCTTAATTACGACTATGGTAGAATCTAGATTACAATGTTACGGGATTTTCCCAAAGTTCCAAAGGGGAGGCTCCGCGGTGTCCTTTCATCTTCGACATATATATACTTATATACATATAATATACACTATATAAATAAATAAATAAATAGTGTAAGAAATGTAAATCGAAAGTTCGTCCAAAGCTGAAAGGCACGGACTAAAATAAATAAATAAATAAATATATATATAAATATATATAATAGATATATGAAGAAATTTGATTACAATCATGAAATGTTGAATTTACTTCCATTCATACATGTATTTATATCCTTTCTATATTTGTATTAAATATACAATTTTGATTACCAATTATTAATGAAGAAATTTGTTTAAAACTTAATGACTATCTATTCAGATAATATACTAACAGTAAGACAATATTTTTATAAACTGTCCCTAGAGAACTAATAATTTTATGTACGAACTAGGTGTTACGTCGCGTGAGACATCTGCACTCCATCCCTCGTTACCTGGCAGCCAACAGTCCACCTACCGTCATTCCGACCCCCAATAACCCCAAGGACCCACCATAAGAGGTTAATTTTTAACTTCATTGTTTCCACACATGTTTGTCAGTTAATTTGTTTATCCTAAAGGATTTTCTAATTCTAGAAGTATTTTCGGTTTATAGTTGATACTTAGAACAGTCTTTGGGTTTATTACACGTTCTTACAAATTACGGAGAAAGCGGGTAGTTACCTAACGAAAAAAGTGGAAAAGTGTTTAACGGAAAAGCCGATTTTTCCTATGAACAAGGTCACCCCCGAGCCACGTCGATCGGAGGCTTCCTCCTCCAATCGTCATTTATTAACATTGGCTATAACCAATGGGCATCGCGGATCGTTACCCTCGCTTTTCTAACGAGAAGTGTGAACAACCAATCCACGTCCTTAGTTCAAAAGACACACCCACACCGAGTTTTCCTCCGTAATCACACAAGAACGAACCTTACTTGTTCTCATCACGAGAGAGCAGTCACTACATCTCCCCACTTGTTCTCATCACTCCAGATACTTCGTCTACAACACCAGAAGAGTTCTACTGCTTCTACGACATTAAAATCTTCAATTGTAAGAGCCTTGCTCATACAAACATGCAATACAACTCTATCGGACCTTCACACGTCAACGAATCATATACGACATTCGTGTCATACGCAACGGTGTAATTACAGTGTATTAAATTGTTGAAAATACATAATTTATAACCTGTTAATCGCAGTGTTATTCCAAATTAACCACCCCTATTATCCCACAAGAAATAAATAATGGCGTCGATTCTTATAATCTTTTTTTTTTT
>JACXIM010000069.1:961788-1033362 GCA_014737505.1 Bombus sibiricus | reverse complement strand
ATGTGACTCATTGCTGCCATCCCCCATAGTGGAACTCCGTATGTCCAGATTGGTTTGATTATTGTTTTGTATATATATAGTTTATTCATTAGGCTTAATTTAGATTTTCTATCGATTAACCAGTACATCTGCTTCATTTTTTCACGTATTCTGTTTGTTATTGATTTTATGTGATGCTTCCATGTAAGGCGTGTGTCTAGTTGTATTCCCAGATATTTGACATACTTTGTTTGTACTATGTGGGCGCCATTTAGTTGGATGTCTGGTGTTTTTCCTTTTCTAAGCGTAAATTTTATGTGATTGCACTTACTGGTGTTCACTTTTATTTGTTTACTTTGCAGCCACTTTTCTATTTTTGTAATGTGTTCTTGTAATAGTGCGGCAGCCGTTTCTGGATTTGCGTGTCTCGCTAGTAAGACCGTATCGTCCGCGAACGTTAGGATTTTGCTATTGACAGTTGTTGCTATGTCTGCTGTATAGAGTGTGTATAATATTGGTCCTAGGACGCTTCCTTGCGGTACTCCTGCCTTGATATCCTTAATTTCAGAATATGCATCATTTATTTTTACTACAAAGATTCTATTGTTTAAGTAAGATTTAAGTAATTTGTAGATTTGTTCTGGAAATTGCTTTTTGATAGTTTGAAGAAGTTTTTCATGGTTAACTTTGTCAAATGCTTTTTCGATGTCAATAATCGTAACGGGAATTTACGACTCCCGTTGACGCGCTTCCTCGCGATCGTGTCTCCCCGCGACTGGTCGAAAATACACTAGGTGTGGCCCATAACTTCTTCTGCGTGGAATTGGACAGAACTGATAAGAATTTAATTTCGCGATTCTCAATCCACTGTCATTTATGACAGAATTCAATATAGTAAATAATATTCGTGAAATATTTATAGGAAATGACTATCGACTGTCGGCTGTCGATCCAACAAAGCGTAACCGTGTAGTGGAAAGCTGTTAATCCGACTTGGACATTTATGCTCATTGCTCTGTTCCCTGAGGGGTAAGCGTAATAAAATATAGCCTACGTCCATCCGGAGGAAATACACTTTCCAGTGGTAAAAAAATTATCCAAATCGGTTAAATAGCTTCTGGGATTATCTCGAACACACACGCACATATCTACAGACCTTCTCCCTTTATAATATTAGTATAGATTATGAATGTTGTAAATCTGTAATTCAAGCCAATACGATAAAATTCCTATAATTAATCATTTTATAAATCTGTTACAAGAATTTTCAACTTGTTTTAAAATAGCCCGTCCAGAAATTATTCAGAAATGTCGAAATATTCAAATATTTCACACAGCAAAAAGATCAAATATAACAATCTATAATCAGAATGTTATTTTACTCGGTACGAAAAATAAGATAATCGACTGTAATTCTACCACGAATGAGTCAATCAATACGAATAAAAAGGTATATTAATAAAACGTAGTATTATAGTGAATAATACGTAAATATTTTTTTTTTTTTGGTCGTCAATTTACAAGCAATTCTCATTGAGAATTTTAAGTAACTTCATTTGGCGTGGTACAGTAACTTGGATTATAATAATTTATATTATGTTTGATTCTAGTTGAATTTAATGCTTCAATCTAAAGGGTATTTTCTTTTTAGTCTGCGGACCTGATCCGTCGTGTCAAGTAGTTGGGTGACTAATGGGTTGTGGTGGTTGTTGACTCTTGTGTTATATCTGCTTTTGAACTTGTATATTTCTTCTTTGACTGTGGGTATCTCGAGGTCGTGGTGGATCGTTTCGTTGGTGACATACCAAGGTGCATTTATTAAGGATCTTAGTGTTTTTGATTGGAATCGTTGAAGAATTTCTATGTTGGAGTTACTCGCAGTTTCCCATAGTTGGATCCCACAGGTCCAGACATGTTTTAGTATGGTTCTATATAGCAATATTTTGCTCTGTGTGCTTAAGTTGGAGCGACGGCCAATGAGCCAGTAGAAGTTTTTGAGTTTAGCCTTGAGTTGCTTCGATTTGTCTATGATGTGTTGTTTCCATGTCAATCTCCTGTCCAAAGTCATGCCCAGATATCTGACTGAGTCCTTGTTAGGAATAGTAATATTGTTAATGGTCACCTGAGAGCAGGTTTGTTTTCGCAGCGTGAAGGTTACATGTGTGGATTTATTTTCGTTAATTTTGAAGCCCCATTTGTGGAACCACTTTTCCATAGAGTTAATACGTAAATATGATTTAAAAAATATAGATATATGATAGATATACATAACTTCTTATTATTAACTACATAACTTATACTTACGTGTCTAAATAATTTACGATTATTCTTTATAAAAAAATCACTAATGGTTTTATTTTCTTTTGGAAATGTAATAAAAAAAATGACTACTTTCTTATTGTTCCTTATTATTATTTCAATATTAAAATACAATATTTTCTTACACTGAATATTTTGGAAATGATAATCGTAAAATTAATCGATTTTATTATTAATTTCATTTAAACTATTTATCATATCGAAGCGGCTGTTCCTCATATTTATGCAGTTTAAATATTTCTACAAACTATTTTTCATTTAAGCAGCATCTTTTCTACTTTTCCTCGTCGCTTCCATTCCATTTATCGTCACATGCCGCCTCAGATTACGTCCAACAAATTTAATTTCAGTCCATAATTCACAAAGATTAAAGCAGAACAGTGGTTTAATTAGGAGCGACGAAAAAAGTACGGTTGGAAACTACTTTTCAAATGATATTGTACCGAATCCAGCACTGCCAAGTTTTTAATGAGAACCGTCGACGCTTTCTATCGTCAAAATGAAATTCTATCAGCCATTCTTCTTACACATTCAAAAGATCTTGTATAAAAATTTCTTTTCACGCCCCATTCTGTGACTCGTACCCTCGACACGGTAAATCATTTTTTTCCAGAAATATTTTTCACAATGCGTACTTATTAAATTACATATTCAGTTTCAATATCAATTAAATTTCCTGTCAACGTGATCTATATCATAATTAACTGCGCAAAAATTTATGACGCTTATTTATCATGTTAGTACTACGTCATTTTTTACTATTATATAGTCGGGTGGCTAGAAGAGCGATATCTTTAAAAAAATCATCAATTTTGAAATATAGGATGTAACCTAACAAACACGAAGATGGTACCACGCTGGGGGTAGCCACCCACATGATAATCAAACAGCTAAAAAATTCTACCAAATGTCCAAATTGGACAAATTGTGAATATAAAGTATTAAATAAAAAAAAATTTTTGAAATATCTAGAAAAATTAATTCTAAAGTTTAGGTATGTACCAAAATAAAAGTATCACCGTTAAACAATAAAATTAGACTACTTAACATTCGTCTAAAATCAATGAGTAAACTTACAGAGAAACTTGGTGGGAATGTACAATAAAAGTATAGGGACTATACGAAACTATAGAGATACAAAAGTCAGGGACTGGTTAAATAGCGAAAAATAGAAAAAGGATAAAATGGATGGGATATACGATAATGGTGGATCTGGAGTAATTACGCACGACAATAAATGCTATTTTCCCCGCATCTGACTGCAGAATGTAAGCACGTTACAAATAAAGTGAGTCTGAAAGCTAATGGACTTTAAACATTTTTTTCCAAGAGAATGGTTGAATTGCGGCCCATGGTTTTTTTTTTTTATTTAATACAATTTTACATTCACAATTTGTCCAATTTGGACATTTGGTAGAATTTTTTAGCTGTTAGATTATCATGTGGGTGGCTACTCCCAGCGGGGTACCATCTTCGTGTTTGTTAGGTTATATCCTTTGTGTGATCTGCTGGGTGTTTCCTTTTCAGTCTTTTTTCTATGCTTTCGGCCCATGGTGTTTTTGAAATTTTTGATTTTCACGACGAATAGGATACGATGCCATAACAAAAGCGTGACCTTGAATTTTAAGGTCTAAGTCAATTTACCTTTTTTCGCAGATCTCCACCGATTTTGAGGTATAGAATACATCTGTGATAATTAGGACAAAGATTTTCCTACATTATATTATTTACATACCTAAATTATCCAATTTTGTATCAACCATGTATATAAAAACTAGTATATTTCAGAAAAGCGGAGTTACCAATAGAATGAGTTTGAATTATCCATATGTTCAATTAATTTTTAACATGTTTGTGTTTAAACTGCAACGAGTGTTTATTCGGTCTGTCGTTGTTTATTTCTTTTTAAGAGCGTTTATTAACAAAGTCTCTTACATTGTCGAATTATACACAGGAAAATTATAATAAACGCAAACTTACATAATTACTATTATATGTAACATGTAACATCTTATGAAACATACCCATTTAATTATTCATCAGAACAAAAGTTTACGATTCTTATTTAATTAACAATTACTCTGTCGTTGTCTATTCACAGGTACAGAACCATGAATTTAGTATGAATTTTTAATTATGCGACGTATTATTAATCTTCCTCTCATATCGTTTATGAGAGATATTTTCCAATGCAGCTTATTGCGATATCAGATGCAACTGTTTAAGAAAACAAAAAAGCAATCGACTTTTAGAGTAGAAATTTAAATAGGTTTAATTATGATTTTAAAATTCATTAAATTTAAATTTAAATTTAAAATTCATTCGTTTAGAATTCTGATTTATATGTCATTCTCATTTTACATATGTATGTAGGATTGTTATATTATTAGTTTGTAGGTAACAGTATTTTTTTTTTTATTATTTATTGTGAATTTTACAATTTGTCCAGTAGGACATTTGGCAAAATGTTATAGTTTAGATATACATAGCATGTGGAAGGTTACCCCCAGCGGGGTACACCTTCTTTGTGTTTGTTATGTTATATCCTTTGTGAGGTCTGCTGGGTGTTTCCTTTTTAAGTCTTCTTTCTATGTTNTGTGTTGATCGTTTCCGTAGCCAGCCGGTTTGGGTGTGTTGCTATTCTTAATCTGTACCTTTCCGCGTATCTGCTAATTTCCTCCTGGACCGTTGGTATTCCCAGGTCCTTCCGAATATCTTCATTTCTAACGTACCATGGGGCGTTTACTATTGTTCTAAGAATTTTTGCTTGGATTGTCTCTATTTTGCTTATATGGTTCATTGCTGCTGTTCCCCATAGTGGTATTCCGTACGTCCAGATTGGTTTTATGATTGTTTTGTATATTATTAATTTATTTTCTGTACTTAATTTGGATTTTCGACTTGTTAGCCAATGCATTTGTCTCCTTGTTATCTGTATTTTGTCTATTATTGATTTAATATGTTGTTTCCATGTAAGTTGTGTATCTATGTGAAGTCCTAGGTATTTGACTTGCCTTGGTAACAGTATGATTCGAATATAGTACCCCCTGTTTCAAGCATTCATTATTCAATAACTGCTACGACACAACAACGCCACAACGATCTTCAAACGACAACGATAAATTCAACTGAGGTTATGAGTCTTTGTCCGTGATAATAGTAGCTGCTGCTGGCTGTAGATGTCGCCTGCTGGTGTACTGCAGTATTTTCTTCCTATATAAGAATCGTGGAAGAAAAATCGTACTTTGGCCGCCGGGATTCGAACCCGGGTTCCGAACGTTCGTAACCTGAGACGCTAACCACTACGCTGCCGTCCTCCGACAGTAGTTAGTGTCGAGTGGCGGTATTTGTGTCGTCAAGAGCCGCCACAAAACTCTGACTCTCTCAACTCTCGTTACAACGTTTTCCATGCTCACTTTTTTCCTTAACATATCTTGGTAACGCTCACAACACTCCTTGACAACGTTAACATATCTTGACAACGCTAATAAACAATTATCCTGATGTCACACTATCCCACATGTATATAAAATAATAAGGTAAACATGAAACAAAACTCTACGATAAAAGCTCAATTGGTAATTATGTATGACCGCGAAATGTGTTGACAAAGTCAACATTCTGAACAACTTTTTCCTGTACATACAATCGCTGGCGTCGCACCACTCGGCTATAGTTCCCAAGTTATATAGTAATTTTGCACTGATATATTCAAAACTACTATATGTATTACTTAATATAGTACTGTGTTTTATAAATTTTTATTATGCACTGGATTTTTATTCTTACAACATTTCATTATCGGTAAGTATACTTGTAACATTTTTGAACAATTGAAGATCAGATAAACTGCAACATTCCATGTATCAGACGATTCATCGAAAATTATTTCACGCCAGCGTTGCCGGTTGCCTGATGGCGGGCGCATACTACTCTGGCTCAACTTGTAACCAGCGATTTTTCTTCTTTATTTGTACAATGTTTTATTTTTTCTTATTTTATTATTATTTGGTCCGTGCCTTTCGGCTTTGGACAAACTTTTGGCTTTACATCTCTTACACTTGTACAATCTTAAAAATAGTTATTTTTTGTAAATGGGTTAAGTTTAGATTAGGATATATAAAAGTGTAATTATAACCTAAATTTAATTCATAATTTTTGTGAATATTTTGGAAACTAAGGCCGAGTAGCAGTTATATGTATAGGAAAATGTTGTTTAGAATGTTGACCTTGATAACATATTTCAAAGTCATTGAAGATCTCCGTTATTCGCAAAATTGCCTAAATATGATAGCTAATATAAAATAAATATTACGAAATATAAAATATTAATTTTCTAGTACAATCTCTTATAATATCGTTCGAAAAAAATCGAATTTTTTATTGTATAGAATCTTAATATAATGTTTTATATAATTTTTAAAAATTCATATAAAAATGAAGTAAGTATAATGGAAATAGTAGTACAAAATTTAAAAGTCTGTAAATCTGTACATGATTAATAATAAGTGGCCGTTTCACTGATAATTATATAGATTTGTTTAATATTGATTAAATAATTATTATCGACGAAGCCATGTATTTTATAACTCGTTATGCATTCCTTTTTTATTTGATTATAAGATAAATTTCTCGGTTGTCCCTCAGTAACTAATCTGATTCTTACATGAATATAAATAATTTGCAGTTAATCTTAATCTATTTCTAATTAGTTTATAGTACTTACAAATGATTATGTTGCTAACTGTAAACGTTTGAAATTTACTTCTTGCTTTCTTAATCATAATTAAAGAAATTTTAAAACGATACAGAGATTGTAATATTGTATTTAAATAAGCACTTGATTGTACTACGTATAATTATATTAATTCTTTGTAGTACAGAAAACAAGAAATGTTCGTGAACCAGTGTCGTTCCGAAGCTTAACAAACAAAAATAATAAATAAATAATTAAAGGAACGGTTTGGTTATATGTATAGTACATAAAAATATTTTGCCAAGTATTGGCAAATTCTTGAAATTTGGCACATATGTCTTGATGTGACTTGAACCATTTCTACTTTAAAGGTTGATGGGCTTTTCGTCTTCTAACTATAAATGATAAGTGACTAAAATGCCGCAGAAAACATCAAGGGGTTGTTTGTGTTTCAGTAGTTTAGGAACACACATGGAATTTTCAGAGCTAGCAAATGCATGATATGAGTCTGGTATGTGTATGACGCAGGTTTAAAGATACGGTGAGACTCCTGGAGTAAAAAAGGTCAAACAAAGGAAGAGCATAGATCAGGATTGAAATTGTGAAATCAAAATAAAAAATCAAGACGCTAGTACAGAAACGAGATTAATTTTAATTAAAATTCAATGTTATAAATTTAACCAAATATTAAAATATATATATTTTTAGACATTTCAGTTATGTTATTAATTTTTGTTCTTTGGCCCTATGGCAAAAAACAATCTTCAATATTTAAATGAATCTCATACTAGTATTGTAGAGGAAAAATAAATTTTTATATACAGTAGGAAACGAGAATGAATGGACAAGTATCAATAAAGTTTTGTTAAATGGTACTTGTCTATGCAAAAATATAAATATCAATTTCAATTATATACTAAATAATCTATGTACTGTAAGAATATATAACAGATAAAATTTAAGTATACGTACAACACTAGTACTAGTCCAATTAAATTTCATTGATGCAGTACTTCTTTTACAACGTTCTTTTAGAAGTTATTGGCTAATTGAGTGAAAAATGTACTTATTTCTCTACAAGAAGCCTCAGAAGATAAATATTACCTACTATTATTAATAATTGATCAAACAAAATTTATCTTACATCTCAAAAGGAAAATTCGAAAATTTCTTAAAAGAAATAAGAAAAATATACCTCGTATCTTATATTCTCGTTTATAACTTCAAAATATTTAAAAATTTTATTTAAAAATTACTATATTCGCATTGACAGCAATTGAAATTTTCTCATATCTACGAAACATGTATTTTTATGATAAATATAAAATTACCTTGATATTTAATAACTGAATTACGGATACTGGACTGTAAAAATAAGAAAGTTAGACAAATAAAAATTTCTTTCATCTTCTACATTTTATAACGAGTACTCTACTTTGAATATTTTGGATATATTCACATATTGCATTCGATATATTTTCGTACATTTAATTTTTCCAAACAGCAACCTATTAATAATTTCGATAAAAATAAAAAATATATATGTACATATATATAGTATCGTATATATATATATTTACTAAAATACATACATATAATGTAATTACAAGAATTTATCAGTTATCTCTTATTACTGATCTACTCGCACAAGAAACTTTCATTATGCTCCCTCGAGAAATTCCCCAGTGAATTATAAATTAGAGATCTAGTTCAGATGTCTACATTAATTATAAAGGAGCATTGTTTTCGAAGAAATATTTTTTCTCGTGATAATTCCTGTGTTTATGAATATTGAAGAACAAATTGCACTTAAACGTAAGAAGTCATTCGCTGCAGTTTATTTTGTGCTTTCTTAGCAGCTTCCTAATGTAAGTTATTTCAAACGTACCAAAATTTTGTTGACTAAATGTTTATGAGAATGAAGTGTAGAACATGCCTTTTCATTACGAGAGTATATCTTCTCAAAAAACTGAAGGATTTTTCTGCGAAGTAAGTATAATCTGTTTGTTATAGGAAAAAAGATTATAAGAAATAAGATTTTAAGAAATTGTATATGGCAAATTTCAATGAAAAATTATGAATTTGTCATTTTGGCTACTGTGATAATCCTATTGTATTTATTTATTATTGTATCTTATTCTGAATAGCATGGAATATACTGAAACCAGATCTACTCATCATCAGGATAAAAATTCAAATTGTTTATATTGAGTATATGTATAACACTTTAGGAATTAATAAACTTTTGTATCAGAGTGCACCCATGTTATCCATTTTATCTAAAATGAGTGAAAAATATTGACGGATGGCTTAACTTCTGTTGAGAAATGTTAAGTTGGTATGATCGCTAGTTCCTACAAGCTAAGTTGGTACGACTTCTAACGACGCTCTTTTGTCTTAAGAGTCGACCACGTGTTAATTATCTAAGTGTATTCGGTGTGTTCAGACGTTTTGTACGAGGTGGCGAAATATAGAAAGTAAAATAGAATCTGTGTGAATCTATTAAATATCAATCCCAAACCTATATTTCATAACAATTTCTTAGTTAAGAACTATACAACAATAGAACTGAAAAGAATTTGATAGAACCCAGATTCCTCGCCTACCAATTCCTTTTTAGTAGCAAGACTCAGAATACATACTTATATAAGCCATAGACCTAGTATCAGAATAGCGTGTACAGCCTTAGATCTCACAATACCAAGCAGTGCTGTTTGCAACCATTATATTGTTTCCACCAAATGTTCTCAACTAAACCCAGTGCCTTAACAATAATAAATATATATAATTTCATTAAACAATAGTACGTTGATATTAAAATCACTGCAACATTGCTGTTGGTACTGGTAAAAATTTTTATGCTGGTGATAGTTATGAAATGTGAATAATTAGGAAATGTGTATAATTAATAATATACATAATATTATATATATATATATATAGATAGATATTTAAAAATATTATACATATATATATATAGTTATTTATATATATAAATAACAGTCAATGAAATCATTCAGATATTCTATTAAATCTTTAAATCAACAGAAAAAAGATTTACATGAACAATTCTTTCACACTTCCAATAATTAATATTAATTTTCATAATTAATAGCATCAACTGGATATCATACGCTTAATCCAGAGTATACTGTATATCTATTGTATATAATTTGACTACACAAAAATAATTATTGTATAAAAGTTACTAATTAATATTTCAAATAAGTAATAAAAATCTGATCTGCTATGGAGATATTGTGTCAAAGGTACCACTTCAATTTCTAGATTACTCATAAAACGTTCGAAACTATCCAGTCAGATTCGCTGAGCTCTTACTAATATACATATGTATGTATATATGCATGTACTTAGATACAATACTTGGATCCTCCATATGCAGAAACGATACGCGAGCGTGCTAACGGAGCCGCAATTGGTTCTCACACGATTGGTCGACTTAATTGCTTGTGCCGGCGATTCCATTTACTCGGCATTAGCTATTATCAATTAAGACTGACTAAATCGCGATTGTCATGGGTAATTAATACCGGTGGCTTGATGGAAACGGTGATTCAGCGTTCCTTAACATTGCCGATGCCGGGTGTCGTGCATCGACGCGCGTCACGACGACACACCCTGGAAAAAGCTCACCCAGTCTCCATTCATCCACTGATAATAGGTTGTGAGCATTACGGTGCAACGAGTCGCTACAAAAGTTCTGTCTTCAACTATTTACCGTTTCACGTCTATGAATTAAAGAGGAACTACACAAGGCCAGCCATAGTTTCCTCTGGAGATTTCGCGTCGTCTACCATGCTCCTCTTTCGACAATGGCGATACGAAAACGATATAGCAGGTCGTTTCGGGTACACCGTGAATTACGAGCACATTTGCAACGAGCTGCTCTCTCTGTGTTCGTTCTTGAAAGTGATCCCTTAAGACGTACGTTGAAAGATAAATTATTATAGGAGATAGAATATTAGATAGCAGTAATTGGTTATACAATAATGTACAGTACAATAGTTTCAAGTTGTTTATGGTATTGGATCGAATGAACATATTTTTAAGAAACGTTGTCGTATATGCGACTAAAACTTTAGATATTTCTTTTATAGTGCTGGCTTTTTTCTGATTCATAAATTTATTGAACATGGTGAAATAAATGCTATCTTGCTATCTTAATATTATCTTAATATTGTAGGACAGATGTGGGAAATATGTAAAAAAATAAAAAGTAGAATATAATAGAAAATTATTCAGCGGCATCTCTCACAAAACTACTTTTTTATCAGAGAATAAATACCAAATTATTCTATAGCAACCAATATCTTTCGATTCATTGTAATTACTAATGCGTAGATTAAATACTTCAGAAATAATAATAAAATCAAAATAATGATAAATATCTTCTTATATACATATTTTCTTTTCTCAAAATACTTATGTTAGAAAACAAGAATAAATAAATCTAAAAATTGACCTATCACTTAAACATTACCTAATTAAATAAGAGTAAAAGAATCAAATTATAATTATAATTGTAATTGTAATTGTGATTATATTTCCCCATCTTGTGTTTCAAAGCAGGTAAATATGCGAATTACTCGACATTCCGTAGATAAACAGTACTTATTATTATATGCACATTTTTACGTATTTCACTTTTTTAATCCTGATTAAAAGCTCTATATTTCAATCGTTTTAATCTGATATCTGCATAAAATGCAAAGAATGACGTAAAGACTTAAGAATATATGTAACATCCAAGAATAATATATAAGACGTAAAAATTATATGAGAAATAATATTTCTTTTTAACAGAATCATATTTTTTTTATGTATTAATAGATGCATCCCAAAATTTGTTATAAATAATTAATAAGCCATTTACGACAAAAAATTTTATTAATTTAGAAGATATTTGAGCTTCTGTTGAAAATGACAACGTGAGTTCGTGCTCGCCATCTATATGCAGATGCGTTAGTTACAAGAAATAGTAACTAGAAGATAGTTCTAGTTATAATCGATAGATTTAATCGATAGGTTTAGATGTTCTTTTGTTTTTATCCCTAGTCCATGTATGTATGTGCAATAAAGGTTTTTTTAATAGCTATTGTGATCCTACCTCTGAGTAAAGAAAGAACAACAGCTTCAATATTGTAAAATGTTAAACTAGTATACTTATCAATACTTACATTTTTTCTATCACACGTGATATTTTATTTTACAAAAATGATACAAAGTATCAAAACAACTTTAAAAACATGTACTATGTATTTCCTATTCTATATATCTTATTTTGAAAATATATGTATAATATTTGTTGGTTTTTTAAATGGATATGTGTGGATCTATGCGATTTATATTAGAGTTGAACAAGTAAGTCAACCAATGGTTTTGGTTGACATGTGTTACAAAGGTCGAAAAAATTTCATAGAAACATACAATAAACTCGAGCTTAGGTAATTTAGTCAATTTCAGAATTGGCTTTCTCTCTCTGATAAAAGGTGAATTTTTAAAGAGATTCTTTTTGATAGTATCAATCAATATGCACCTGTTATAATGAAAATTGATGATTATAAATAATTCAATCTAAATACTTCACAACAATAAAATTACTGATTCTACTAAACGTTTTCTTATTCAACCCATATATTTTTGTTATAGAGTTTGTTAAGCCTTACTCGTTATTACGTTAAATAGCTAGAAATTCATTTTATTAAACTATATAATAAAAATACAAATTTCTTCATTTCTTTTTCTTTAATTTGGATTTGTATTTAACTTAAGAAGTCTATGTTCTCAAGAGGAAGAATCAAACCACTTTTTAACACAAGTCATACTGCAAATCATTTATAATAAAATGTTAACTTTACTCTCCTTATTTAAAATATCTTCCCTAAACCCTCCATTTTAAAACGTCTCTGAGGATTGAAATTGTACTACTTTTTTATACGGTATATGGTTTTCTTCATTCACAATTTGAGATATTTAGTTATTATTTCGCAACAGTTTGTATAACATAACTTTATTTACAAAACACGAAGAACTTCAAATACTCCGACATATCTAGAAAAATGAAAACAATGCTATAACGAAATAACATCTTTCTATTTCAAATTTTTACGTAAATCCATCATTTCATTAACAGACAATATAATATTGGTATGGTAAAAGTACTTTACCACAAAAACCTTTTATGTCCATATTGTATGTATCTCCTATATAAAACATTTTGAAATTTCATTAGCATTGTAATGAAACATAACTGTCATGACTATATTGATAAGATTTTAGATCAATTTGAAAATGTACATATATAGAAATTACAAGATATTTATTGTACATATATATATGTAAACTCCCTAGAGAGTTCAAGGGCGATAGGGACTTTCTTTGTTTCACGGACAGACCGGCCTTCTTTGTTTTACGGACAGCCATTTTGAGAGACGCTCATTTTTCCAAACGGACGGACAGAGAGCAACATCAGAGATAGACAAGACCATAGTAAAAAAAATAATTGTTTAAAACATTGAAGATTGACGAAGAAAGATCGGTAGCTCAGGACGTTGAAAATCGATTCTCGATTTTCAGGTAGACACTGCACAAAACTTGTTATTTATTTAATTATTACTGTTATTAATTGTTGTTAATTATTAATTGTTATTTACTCCTGTATTTTATTTCAGTATTTTCACAATAAACTCGATTTTCAGACTTCACAATCGATCCTCTGAATTACCACGTGATAACGATCTTACATATATATTTAATAAAAAATTAGCATACCGCCATGGACAGCTATCTTAAGCATATAATAAGTGCTAGTCAGTGTTAAGTCCATTAACACTAGAACTACCGACGTTTGTGAGGTAGCTATCTCTACCAAAACAGGACAAAATGACTAATTTTTAAAAAATACGTAATAATGGCATATTTTTATATTTATTGATTTATTATTATTTTAGAAAAGGAACTACATGTACTGAGATCATAAAAACTATATAATAACAACTATAATAATAACAATAAGTACAATAATGAAGAATATTTAGTACCCAAATCTTTGGTAACAAGAATATTAATTTAATATAACGGATAATTAACATTAAAGGTTTTGTGATCTCTGCGAAATACAGAGTGTGTCCAGAATCGTGATAAAACCGGCTGGATGATGATTCTACATGCAAAAATAAATCGAGAAGAAAGAATAATATTTACTATATAAGGCTTCGTTTCCGAAAAAAAATGAATCATCAGTTACGGTCTGCTTCCTGTTATTGCTGTTATTTCCACCATATCGATCTGTACTATTACTTTCTTTTATTTAGCATTTAATTTCAATGGTATCATAGATAAGGATAAGATTAGTACTTTATGAGAATTTCAAAATCATTTTATTAGTGTAACAAATGTTAGTTAGTTTAAAATGTTGACCGTATTGCTGCATACAGCTCTGCTCGTTAAACTAAATTATTGCACGCTTCTTGTTTTCTTCACTTCACTTTTAAATCTTTTAATGCTAAAATAACGTTTACTTTTAAGTCTGTTAGTATGCTTGGAGTACACTTTAGACTTGATAAGACCCCATAACAAAACGTCGGCGAATGGGGAGGGGAATGTTAGATCCGGCGAAACGAAAAAGATTAATAGTACAACACACGACATCGCTGACATAAGGTAACAACAATAACCGGAAGTAGATTGTGACATCGTCCATATTTTAATAATGTAAACACGAGCAGAAACACAAGTTTCATACCTCAAAATTTGCATTTAATCCACGAGTACCTGAGGGCTTTCAAACTCTTTTCTTCGAAAACGAAGCCTTAAATAAACAAATTGTATTTTTTCTTTTTCGACATTTTTATTATAGAATCACCATCCGATCGATTGTACCACGATTGTACCACCCTACATATGATAAATACCTATATTCGTACTAAATATGTATTTTGTAATTTCTATATACATTTTTAGATTTATTCCAGACTTTATCCATATAATGTAGTAGTACAATTTGAGTACTATTAACACGTTGTCTGCCATGGGGGTCACCGGTGACCGGCACTCGATTTGGCTATAACGCCGTGGGGGCCACCGGTAACCGGCGACGCAGCGAATATTAAAAGTACATAGCACGATTGTTTGAAAAAAGGACAATCGTAATAATTGTCTACAACGCCGTGGGGGTCACCAGTGGCCCTCACCACGAAAAATGCTTCAAGCATGATTTTATAACTCATTTTATTTGCTGCAAATAATATTTCAACATAATATGCATCGCATAATGAAAAGTTCACGTCGGCGCCTTGGGCAAACCATGGAAAATTCGTCTGACAGTCAACGTGTTAACAGCGGTAATAAAATTTCAAAATGTTTCGTATAACACACATAATATATTCATAAAAGATATCTGCAAATGTTTGAATATTTTCGCAAAATTGTGTAGTTCAGTCCAATTAATAACAGGAACATATGGTACTTCATTTACGACAAGTTCCACGTAAACGAAGTGAAAGTAATACTAGAGAAAGAAAAAGTCGAAAGGAAAGGTAAATATACATGATTGTCGAGAGAGTTTGATGCAAACACAGAGAAAAATGAAATTTCAACCACGAAAGTCTCAATAGGCAAAAGATAATTGAACAAGATGTGCTCGAAACACGTGGAAAACGTTACTACCATTTCATTCTTGCGATATTTCTATCTTGGTGGTATCACTGATAATTCATTTGCCTATGATATTTCAAAAAAGTACAAATATGCCATCGAGAATCGTCATGGCTATGGTATCACATAGCAGGGATCGGTGGTAGCAAAAAGAAATATTTTGCAACGAGATCATTTTCCATTTGGCCGTTCCAGTGACACAACGTTAGGGAAAATATTTTTCCGCAGCGAGAACGTGAAAACCGTAAACGAAAAATACGCGACGTTAATCCACGCGATTTTTCTTCTTCCCGATCGACGCGCTTCAATGAAATGATACATGCAGACTCAGTGAAAATGCTTGGAAAAACTCGATTGCCTTAAAGTTCTGCAAACACTGGGGAACATCACGGAAGAACGAACATTCCAGGAACATTTCGAAACATTTCGGTGAACGAAACGCGGACGCCCTCGATGTCCTTCTTCTCCGCTTCTCGTTTTTATAACGTCGGGAGATTCGAGCTCGTCTATCGCGCGAGCCCCTTTAGGCGCACTAAATATTAATAGACGGGAATTGCTTCGAGCTCGTTCGCGCTAAGTCAGCGAACTGGACGGTTTCGATTAAATGCTCCTGTACCTGCATTGCTGGCAACATCCCCCATTTTTTTGTACTTTGATACACAATTAAGATGCTGATATATTCAGAAAAATTTCTTACTGTTAGAGTGATTTTGTAGTTTTCATAGGTTTGCTTCTGTAGCTTTATTCTATATACACAATAGGAAGAAAGCAGTTCAAAGATTAAAACTTCAAGGATCATGTGGGAAATATTTTAACGCGCGAGAGAACATAGATATTTTCCTTACAAAATTATATGTATTCGAAAAACATATTCCTATCATATATTAAGCTTTTGCATGCAGTATAGTCAAAGGAAGAATAGGGCAAAACCTTTAAATATAGTATACTATAAATTTCACACCTTAAATATCATTATATATAAGGCAATTATTAATATCCATTGCTTATAAAAATTTGAAAGTAGATATGTATTTTTTGTATGTGATACCAGGAACGCAGAAAATCTTAAAAGCATTTCATTTATTCGCCAAAGTTACCCAAAATCATTGTTACTTTTTATTTCTTTTATAGATCGTCCTTGCTTATTTGTCATTTGTTACAAATAATAACAAATAAATATTTCAATGTTAAGTTATAACATATACAACGATGATTATAAATATTTTAACCCTTGATAAATTTATGTAAGAGACAACTTTTTCGTTTTCTCTTAATATACATTTTTTTTTATTTTGATCTTATATAGCAGCTCCCATACACGTATGAAATTTAGCATTAATTCCTACAATAATTTTTATCTTAAGCAGTATTATTTAAATAAAAAGTATTTTCGATATAAATTCATCATCATTTTTAAAAATTTATTTTCCCACTCTGAAATCCAAACATTTTAAGCTTTAGAACCCAACGATATATTTTATGAAATCGCTTGACTTGATGTTAGTTGTGACGTTTTCTTACTGTTCGTAATATTATAAATGAAGAAGGGCGTATAAAAATGTACAATCTCCTTACAGTATGAATTTATCTTGTTTTGTTTTTCATTTAAAATAATCACCGTTTATAGTTGTTTTAACAATTACACATTCTACAATGTTAAAATAAGGGTTATAAAACAACGAAAAAATGTGTGCATCCTGAAATAATATCTTCCACCTCATTCTTTATTCATTTTAAAATGTAATTAACATAAAAATGTGGTGCACCATATCGTATTTATACCTATATATACTGTCACATATATTTCAATGATGTTAGTTTATGTCTTCGTAAAGTTTAGGTTTAAAAATTTCATAAAATTATCTTTACGCAAAACTGAAAATGTTTTAATCTTTTAAGAACACACGAAAACTCTTTATACTGTGACATACCATAATACCTAGGTATCAGATCGTGTTCCATTGACACTTTGGAGATTTTCATTAGCATTTTTATAAAAAAACTTTAAGATTTATATTTCGAGCATGTCACACTATATTTCATATTTATATTTCAAGAATATCAAAATGTAGAGTAGAAAGTAATTTTAATATGAATTTTAACTAATTTTAACATAAATATATAAATTTAAAAGCTTAATGCAAATTAAATATAAGATGCGCTATATGCTAAGATTTAGATCGACTACGAATTTTACAATAAAGTAAAATATATAGGAAAATAAAAAATATATAATCACTATTTATTTTGTTTCTGCGACAAATTCGACAGATGCAGAATGAGCACGAGATAGTAATAAGTTGAATATCTCAAAAGGCTGATCAATTTTTTAATTTCATTACATAAGTATAGAATTAATGTTCAATTTTCAAGAAGTAAATTACTTGGTTTCATGAGTTCATTTATAAGAAAATGACATAAATAATAGCAGACTTGCAAAATAAATTTAAAGAATAATGTTTACAACATCATCACCTTCTCTTAGTCTTTAATCTATGAAGTTGTCAATGCGGCTTCTAAACGGCTCACTCATAAATTTTAATTTTATTTATTCTAAGTCTCAATTATTCGGTGAGACTCGCTTTAGTCGAACTATCTTGGTTCCAATGAATTTGGTTAATAGAGTTTCTACTATAGTATATGCAATGTAAATATCTTAATATATGTATATATGTGTATATAAATATTACCAAGATGAATTACATTTTTAAATAGATGATGGTGTACATAGTAAATACATAAATTTGAGCTATATTTTACTTCTTTTATAAATGAGATACATACATTCAGATAAATTATTCCCCAAAATACAAATTTAAATGTATATAAAACTAATTTCGAGGAAAAGGATCTAAATATGGTTAAATCGTTAGTGTTTAATGCGCATATTTCTGCGCATATCAGAATCTCCATGAAACAATAAAAATTTAGAGTTACTAACGATGGAAATTTGAAATTTATTTTTATTTTCTAAATTATCAATGCCAAGTAAGGAATCAAGCTTTATGTTCGTCTATATAAAATCAGCAATTTACACTAACAGAAATGAAATACTTAAAAACTGTAAACAGAAGCTAGATTATAACCTTTTAGCACTATAATTAATAATCGAGTGTAGCATATTTAAGGTAACTAGAAAAGACAAAAGTTTAATGTCTTTTACGAAATATAAAAAGTTCGATTCAATATCAAGTGCCTAGGCAATAAGCTATATTTTTTAGGAACGGAACACTTCAAAAACTTTTTCACAAACTGAACATTTAATTTCCGAGGAATAGAGTTTTGACGCATTTCCATAGATACATTCAATATACATAAAAATACGCTAGAATATAATGGAAGAAAATAATTTTTAAGTGCATTGTATAATAGACATTGCATTAGAATTCAATATGTCACATTTGAATAAAATTCTTTTCATGTCATGCCTTCTGAACGATTTATTTTTTTTTTTTTTTTTTTTAGCAACACTTTTATATGAAAAGTAAATATTCACTGGAGAAATAGCAAAAAACTTTTTACATTAAGAAAAGAAATTATTTTTTATGTATGTTCAATAAACTAAAAAACATTTAAATTTTATTAAAATGTAATTATGTTATAATGCAAAATACTCGTACGTCAAAATTATTGAAATTCTACTTTGAATATGATTGAATATGATATAATAAAATATAATTTATTAAGTGTATTTTGTTAGTTATACTATTATATAGCAATAAATAAAATAAATGAAAAATGTAAACTATTAATTGTATAAAAGAGTAGTATAGAATAATGTTCTATGCCATATATTATGACATTCTTAGTTACAAAATATTTAAAAAAGGAAAGATACATACAACCAACATTGACGTATGTAAAATTTTAAAATCGTTCTAAATTAAATTTTAAAGAATAATAATTCACTTACCAATCGCAGTACACACGCCCAAAATCCTTGTCAACGTTGACAGATAAGTGCCAGTACTTCTAACGTATGTGGACATGCCGCCAGGTTCTGAAGATACGTTAAAATCCTTCATGTGCGACACCATATGATAAACAATAAATTTATCAATTTGTTATAATATACAATGTAAAAAACACTCGTGAGTAAATAGAAAGGAATTTAAAAGCATTTAATATATAATAAACAACGCGCTATATGATTATCAATTTCAATACGCTATGCATTACATCCATCCTCTTTCGGAGACCACGCACAACTGAAAGCATAAGTCCTTTCAGAGAAAGCTTTTGCTGTCCCCGCGCTGAACTTCACACATGCGCAGTTTGTATTTTATCCGAATTTTTCTCCAGCGCACATACTTCTCAAATTAAATATGATATAAAACTAATGTTTAATATAATATATAAATTTCATATAACGGAAGTATACGGTTTATCAAAATTTATGTTAACACTTTATATGAATATCAAATTAATCAAAATATAAACTTTAAAACCAAATGAAATAACATGGACAATGAACTAAAATAAAGTTTAAAAACAATGTTATTATTTTTGAAAATAAAGTTATTTTTAAATGATGAAATTAAAAATATGAAGTATTATTGAGATTAAAATTTGCGCTACATATGACATGTGTATGAAATGTAAATACATTTAAACATATTAATTATTATATATTTACAATAAGCACGTCCAATACAGATATGTGCATTACAAAAATATATTCACCTGCGCACTTAAGCGTGTGCATCAATCAAATAACATAGAACTGAGTGAGGTAGAGATAGTTACAACAATATATTCGCTTCTGAAATAACAGGAGTATTTAAAATATACATTTTTAAAATTGGAACACTAGCTCGTATCATTTTTAATACAGTGTTTAAATATTCTTTTTGTTTATGGTGCAAACACTTCTTACAATTAGAGCACATTTTAATACTGTAATACAATAAGATTTCTTATTATTATATAACAATAACGATATATTTATATATCATATAAAATGTTACTTTTTACAACACTTAGATTATAAATGTTATCTGAACTTTTAAATCATCAATTTTAGCTCAATTGTCAATAAAAAATAAATAATAGAATTTTTATCGTACATGATTTTTATATTACAAACGCAATCATGAATGTACGCTTTAAATGTATAAATGGTAATTAACATTCCTTCAGTTACGTCAACCGCATTTTGCCGGATTATTATTTGTGTAAAACAATGAAACACAATTTTAATTAATAAAGATAAAAATAATTTTATAAGATCAATTTTTGTAACTAACATAATTAGTTGTAATTCATTGCAGTTTTGTTTTTGATTGACTTCTTTTTTCTGCTTTTGCTACTCCCAGCATTCTCCGAACTTGTAGTAGGCGCACTTAACTTAGGAGATTGTCCAGGAATTATATGTTTTCCTTGAATTTCTAAACCTTCGTGATTATTATTATGAATAGTTTGTACTGGTGGAGTAGATCGAGAAATAGGACTTAAAGGTTTCCTGTTACGTGATACTGGTAAAGATGTTAAAGACCTAAAATTATAAAAATAATATGAAAGATATTCTTCATAGATAAAAAGAAGTTTAACGCTTTCATCATACCTATTTTTGCTACTCGAAAATCGTGTTGTGTCGAGTGGAGCAAGCTTTATATTTTTTGGCCACACAGCAGGAGAAACAGGAGCGTGCCAAGCAGAAATTTTAGCTGAAGTTGAATTTTTTCCCGAATTTTTAAAATAATTAATATTTTTACTTGAGCCTAATACAAAATAATATTCACATATAATGCTAAAAATATTTTTAACATTCCATATGTAATACATAATATTAAAAAAAAGTATGACATGCCTTGAAAGGAAGAAACTTCTAGAGACTGTGCCATAAACTTGATTGGAGTAGTTTTTACGGTAGAAAAGCTTTCTCTGGTTGATAAAACATAAGGCACAGGACTGACTACAACCTTTTCATTAAAAACAGTTCCAAGTTTATTTCTACTAGTGTGTGGCCTTAAAAGCTTATCTTCCGTAGTAGATTCATCCTTCTGATTTCTTATTTTGTCATTATTCATAGGATTATCATGTTTTCTATAAGTAGATAAATAATTAACATTCTGCATTTCTGTATTTATTTCATTATTCTACAATACAGTCTATACATACTTCTGAATTTCTTGTGTATATGTTCGACCACTTTCTTTTCTCATAGGTAAGGTATAATCTTCTCTTCCTTTACTATTACTATTTGAAAATCTACTTTCGAGAGATATTGTTTCCTCAAACCAATTTACCTTTATACTTTTTGCAGAACTTTTATTACTGTGAATAGTAGCTGTATGTATTTGTAAAACGTCATTGAAATCATCATATAATGAATCAATTTCATTTCCTTTATTTGGAAACAGCTTGGATATTACATACTCATAAAGCATATCAAATATCTCATCTTGTGATGTTTTCTGTAGTCTTTGCTTAGATGAATTTTTTCTTTTCTACAAATAACATATGTATATAGTCTTTTCAAAGATTGAATTTTTTTTACTAAATAATTTTTTTTCTAAGGACAAAGGAATTTTTAATGACAAGTATTGTTATTTTTAAGTCTATTAGGTTATTTTAATAATATGTAAAATATTCAGTACCTTTAATGAAGTACTATGTTCTGGAAATACCTCCTCATTATTAGAATCAAAATTATTCTTTATCTGATCATAATTTATATTCAGATCTTGATAGTTACTTTTAGGTGAAAGAAACAGATTCTTCCCAACTATTCTTAAATGAGGTATTTGCATTCTCCATTGTATACATTCTTCCAAAACAGATGTTTGAGTTACTTGATTACCATCTTCATACAATGTACCTTCGATAGCTTCCCACTGTTCCATAGCTTTCTTCGTTGCAATATTTTCAATTTCTGAAGAACAGGATATATCTGTTGCAGTACTATTTTTATCCCAAGTTGATACATTGTCATCAACATCTCTCCAAGTTTTCTTCCTTTGTAAACTTGGTAATTGAAAATAATCACTTGATTTATTTTGATTATCTCGAGAATTATTCACTCTTGGTAAAATTTCAGAAGTTTTTATATTTTGTAGTAATCTATAGAAAATAATGTTTGAAATTCTTTCACAATAAATTATATATAAAATAGAAATTTAAAAATAAAAGTAATTTACAAATTATGTTTATATGTAAACATTTAGGTAAAATGAATAAAATGTTATTACAAAACATACGTGTTGCGTTTAAGTTTCCTTTTATGCATTTCATGCTTCTTAAAACGGGTCTTTAATCAACTGAAGTTACTTTTAATCATTTATCTAAAAATCCTTTCGTCGTACTTATTACACGAAACCTACACTGACCACGGTAATTTTATTGATTATTTCCTTAAAAGAAGATCTTTGGTTTAAACCTTTAATTTGAAGCATTCTACCGCCATCATATTATGAATGATTTATTATTTTCTTTGAATAATTAAAAAACCACAACTTTACCATGAGGTAACATCTGATGGATTAAAATTTATGATTCGTCGCACAATTTAGGTATATTTTATTTACTTTCGTATAACATATATTCTAGTTCTAAATCGCATATTCACTATTGGTCAATAAATGAAATGATAAATTTTCCTATAAATTTAGTATGAAAGACACTATATCGTGTGTTGATATCGTGTTTAGGATTACATAAGTAATTACTTTAAAACGTATAATAATATTATAATGTATAAAATCGAAAATAAAACTAATTTGTAATATTACGCTATTGCATGAACTCGCTTTTAACATAACTGCGTGAAGTTTGCTTCGACGAATGTATTTAGTTAGAAATATCCCGTATGGACCGAGGGTGAAACTTAAATTAACTTATATAATCATGTATAAGATATATCGCTTATATGTGTATGTTTATTGTTTTCCTTCAGATTATAGACTTTCCACAGCTTATGACATATACATATATATATATATCGCTTATAAACTATTGTAACACGGTGCATCTATGAACTTTTGTAAACTGTTATATATAAATAATAAATCTAAATATAAATAATAATATATTATTATATAAATAATAATGTATGTTATATATAAGTAGTACAGTATAACGTAAAATCGTAAATGATGCAAGTTATAATGTGTGTAGCCGTTCGATTGCGTGGATTATGGCAAGAGATATCAAGGTTACAAGACCCTTGTGCTTCCCATCTGAACGTACAGGTAGCCAAGGTTATAGAAGCCTCGTGTTCTGCCATGCTCATCGCTGATTGCGAAGCTGTCTCCAAAATGTTATAAATACAGGTTCTAGTTAAACAAAAGGGCATTCGACTTTACAACGGAGAAAGCTAGAAAGATTCTTACTATTCTCGGTTCACTAAACTTTTCTAATCTCTGCAAAGAAGATCTCGTACTCAAGTTCTTAGAATAAACCACCGCGTTTAAAAGTATTGAGTGTTTTCAATTCTCGCGCATTTCAGCGAGCAACGTGACCAGCGCTCCACGACTAGCACCAACCTACTCGTCTTATCCCTAAAACTGCAAGGTAAAACATAACAATAATAATTACTCCTTTTACGTTATATAACCTCTACAAGACCGTTTAAATATACCGTAGAATAGTTGGTGAAACTGTGTAGTGAATGCAGGATAGGAAAAACAAGAATTTGAAGAGTTATATTTATAATTTATGACAAAAATTGAAAATACCTTAAATGGAGAAAGATACGTATTTTAATTTTTTATAATATATGTCAAAAAATACTTACGGTGTATTTATGTTTTATATAATCTGAACATTATTTTGTTGTGTTCTTTTTGAGGACTTTTTCAGGAAAAAGGTACGTGGGTTGGTGCCCATGAAGCGCTGAACCACCCTGCTCGCAGAATTGCGCGAAAATTCAAAAAGACTTCGGTGTTTCTAAACGATCGTTTAGTCCAAATTATACGTTTTGATTACGACAGAAAGAAATAAACGCTTAGAAGACAAAAATTGAATTGAATTGAGAACTCACTTTTCTGCTTTCGATCTTCGGCTCCTGCCAGTTCTTCTTTGTTTAGGATCCCCTTCCTTTGTGCTCTTAATCCAATGGTTCAATGGGTCTCGTATTTCTAAGTAGGCGGAGTTTCTTCTTCCTACGATCATATAAACATGTTTCGAGATTCGCTAGCCATGAGAAATCAACATGGAAGACAATAAAGTTCGTATTCTCGCGAGAGAGATAGAGATGGGTAGAATATATCTCTCTGTCTGGCACGTTCATGTCAAACATGTGCAGAAAGAGAATTTTCTTATCTTCCGTGTTGATTTTTTACGATTCAATTTTAACAATTTTCGAACGGTTTTCACTAGGTTTCGGTATATGAAAGTCGAGACCTATTTACATATATGATCGTGGTCCTTCCGAGAAAAAGGTGCATACTTGCGCGACGATTGAGAAAAATATAATGTAAGAGGGAAACAGCACAATTTGTAAGAAAGTTTACATGGGCCACCGAAAATAGGATATTGAGAAATTATGTTGAGAAATTTCGGCTGTCAATTTATGCGACCTGTAATAGTTAATGTAAAGCTGAAGTCTTAAGAAAGTTTATGCAAAAGTAATCCTTTGATTATGTTATCTTACCCTCGTAAGATGCCAACAAATATTACTAAGAAATTTGAACTTGAAATTTGATGCAATAATAAATAATTTAAAGGCATTTATCAAAGTGTCTATCTGTCTCCCGTGCCACTTTCTCCCCTTATCCGGTTACCTTCCGTCAATAACTGGTCAATTTATTGGGTTGGCAACTAAGTGATTGCGGATTTTGTAATTAGGTAGTAATGACAAACGATACAATTACAATAATGACAAACGGTACAATTTTCCATCCGTATGTATTAGGTTGTCCCGAAAGATTTTTTCGTCTTATAGGAAAATAATAGATGCACAACATTCTTTGTTTTATATTATTTTATTGAATGATGTATGATCCATTCTGTTTTATTGGAATCTAATACAATCAGTCAGTTTAAATTTCGTTCTTCATTTATATCGTTTGTTTTACTCATTTAAATGAGAACCCGCGCTCGTAAGAACTTGGGAAATGGTAACATGGCCACATGTTGAAAATGGTAACAAGTCCTCCAGAAATAGACGACGAGTCCGATCTTGTGCTTTATTCGTTTTTTTCTTTTTGCGTTCGCGCTCTACAAATCTTAATTTGAGAATGATCATTCTATTTTTGTATCATAGACGTGTTTCTTTAAAAACTAGGCTTATAAACTATGTAATACAAAAGTAATTAATCTAGTGGTTAACTGAACTAATTTAACCTAATTACAAATATGATGTGAAATGGGCGTCATGTCGCATAAGGACAGTAGATGCTTGTCTTTACATCACTCTCTTCCGAGTGAGTTGTTCGAACTTGAACTCGCATATCTTACTTCTAGGACTCGATGTCATTGACGCTTTTTCAGATTCTTTATTTTCGTTACTTTCTTGGAAGACGAGTCTTAACCTATCGACGAATATGTTTGTTAATGTTCCGTGGTATTTAATTTTAAAAACATATCCGTTCTATAATTTCGAACCGACGTTCATGCCTCAAAAGGCGTTTTCGTAGCGTCGACTCAAAGAAATACATGCGAGCAAGTATGTAGATCCTTGATTTGGAATATTTTTTTATTACTATGATGTCTAATTGGACTTGGTTTTATCTTTCTTCCTCGATTCGATTCTTCGATTTGTTTCTATTATATTCTGATAAGAAATTCTCCAGATAGTTTCAGTTATGTACCATAGACCATCTCTGTAACGAATGCCTTCAGATCCTCCTTTACGTTGGCTCGAAGTCTCAGCGACATTGTTGGTAATATTTCTGCTCAATTCTTGGTTTCGTAGCATATGATAGCTGACTTCAACAACTAATGCCATCTTGCTATCGTCCCATTTGATTGTGGTATGCTGGGGTTCTTGTCTTATCTGCCTATCAGTTTTGACAACGCTTTTTATGATTTAAATTGTGTTCCTTGATCGGTAGTGATTGTTGCCGAGACTCCGAATCCTAATATCCATTCCGCATAGAGGTATGCTGTCTACAGAGATGTTCATGAATGCCATTGCTTCCGACCACCTGAAGAATCTGTTTATTGCAGTTAAACAGTATTTGTAGCCCTTGTTAATGAAACTATAGAAACATCAAATTTCGATAATGTTCGGATGTATTGTAAAATTCAACATTTCAAACAATTTCTTTTCTATATATAAGGGACGAACTCGCTTAGTTTTTAAGATATTCGAAAAACTGTCGGTACAACTATATTGTATTTCTGTTTACAAACGTGCGTGTATGACAACGTATACGTCAGTATTGATTACCGACAGCCGACCACTTATCGTCTGTTTATAAACAGGAGTTGGGCAAACCTAAAGTTCTTGTGCGCAACGTACATATATGTATATGCGAAGCTGTAAGAGTCTGTTATAACTTTATAACTTATAACTCAATTAAAAATGAATATCATTAATGTATTATATATTTAGGTTTCTGTTAGATTTACTGTGATATCCACATGTATATGCTCGAATCGACCCTATGGAATATGTATATTTTCTAAAGCTGGCTTATTGTAGCGATGAATCTTGTTTTTTTGACATGCGAAGCATTAATGCTCAGACGAAACTTTTTCTTGTCAGCTTCCTAGTTATTCTTCCACCAGGATGCGATAGGGTGACGGAGCCGCCAAGCAGTCCGATAGGGAAACCAGGCTGCCTAGCACGGGGGCTCCGGCGATGAGGCGCGGTGTGACATGGTCACACACCGCTCCATCAGCGGCGGTATTGGGCGCGGAGGGGGGGGGGCGGTGTTGTCGCCTCACCGGTTCCCGGGCCTCTCTCTCGATCGCAGCCGGGACGGTTTATCGTGGAGGTTTTAGTCGGTTGGAGTCCGATACTACCACGCCGCTTTCCCCAGAAGCGGCCTGGCGTCCGTACGGATTTCCTCCACGTAAAAATAAAAATTCTTTTTCTTAGTTTCTTTGGCACATAAGGCTTGATATAATTTTTTATGTCTTTGTACAGCAATTTATCTCAACTGTTTAAAAATAGTTTTTGAAAATTCGACGTGCTGGATTTTTCTATAGTAATTTTCGCCAGTTTTTTGTCTTGTGCTTGAGCTTTCATTAACTCATCTGTAGAGATAATGAGAAACATTTTGATCCTGAACAATACATCAGCCACACTATTTAGTGTATTCACATATTCACTGTCTACGTGCACTATTTAGTAAATTTTAGTAAATTGGCTGATGTAATCCAACTGTCTCGTTTGTGATGGGCCGGCTTTGTCAGCTTTTTTCTGAAATGCGTATATAAACGGCTTATGGCCCGTTTGTAGAAGCAGTTCTTTGTCTCCCACAAAATGCCTGAAGAACTCGAGGTTCTTGTAGATGGCTAAAAGCTCTCTATCGTATACGCTATATCTCGTCTGTGCCTTTTCTAACTTTCTTGCAAAAAACCTAATGGTTCCCACATATCTTTATTATATTGCTCTAAAATTGCGCTGATGGCTACGTTCGATACATCCGTGTACAACGCCACGCTGTGTGTTTTCTTTTGAATTGCATAAGAGAGATGCCGCGGCGATCTTTAGCTCCTATAAACGTTTTTTAGATTCATCGTCAAGACACACCAGCCAGTTGTCTTTTTTTTCGGGGGGAAAAAACGAAAAAAAGACGGTTTTAGAAAAAAAAACGGGCACAATGGACAATCTGGTCATGGTAGCCACAGACATCAAAATAGGATTCAATAAAAAGGAAGAAACTTATGACAATGTTAACCATCACACCAATTATAAAGATGCTAGAAAGGAAGGGATACCTAATGAAAATACAGAAATATTTTAACCACTGAGTATCAAACGGAAATATAGAATGCAAAAGGGAGTTTGACCCACCGTGACACCAGTGGAAAGAATATAGAGAAAAGGACTAGTCCAAAGAGCTATTTTCAGTCCTATACTGAATAAAATTTACATGATGGATATTACCAAAGAAATAGAAAGTAACCAAGTGAGAGCCCTAAAGTACGAAGACAATAACATCATATATACTACAAGCAGCGCACCACAATGGGAAAAGGAAGCCTTATGAGGTGGATAAGTCGTGATAGGTGTGGAAGGAACACTCAATTATATTTAACAATAAAGATTTATTCACCATATATTCTGGGTGTACACTGATACGCAGAACTCGCGGTTACTATTAACGGATCGCGATTCGCGGTTAACAGATCGACTACTGGTCGGTATGTTTTGATGCGACGGGAGTTCGGCGATGATTGCGCGAGATGCCGAAGACTTGGATTGTTGATTGACTCGGACTGTGCGACTATAACGACCGTGGTGTGTCGACTCTATGTAACGACCGAAAGGGTAATGCTTCTATGTAAACGACTCTATGCGAAGACGCTGTGTAAAAGACTGCATGTAGAAGACTGACTTTCCGTCACGGTGATGCTGCGAAGGAAAACTGTGATGGGGTGTGTCTAAGGATGCGAGATCATCGGATTCGTTGAGGAAAGCTTTGGTTCGGATAGTGAGGGAAATGTACGTCGTTGTTTATTGGCTAATTTTTATGTTGGTCGTTGGAAAAGGATGCTAACTGCCCTTGAGAGGAAGTTGCTAGCGGGATGCGTCGTACGTGAGAGAAAGCAAATTTCTTGTGTGTTCCCATAGTAGGTGATGGTCTTAGAAATTGATAAAACAAAGTCTATTCGTCTCTTTGGAGAACCTTAGCTAAAATAAATCCTAAGATTTATAGCGGGTCCTTAGGCTAGCTGTAAATATTCGGTAAGAATGTATCGGCATCTGACAATTATCTGTCCGCAGGAATAGGGCCTTTGTGTAGCGGGCCACGGGACAGAAACTGTTGGAAAGTTTACTGTCGAGTGCCGCCACACTTACAAAACGCAGTAAACAGATTTGTGTTCAACTTAAGAAAAATAGACTTACAGACAGCGGCAGAGAAAACCAAAATATTATAATTCACAACGAAAGAGAGAAACAAAAGGTCGACCTACAAAACTACAATAGAAATCAATGAGCAAGAAAATACAAAACAATAGTCAGATCAGTTTTAGAATACGGGATCTAACTCTCTTACAAAATCCGCCGAGAGAATTTAAGTACAAGCAAATAAAGTACATCATGCAGGTCTAAGAGCAGTCATAGGTTATAGAATCACAACCCCGACAAATATAATGAACATAGAAACTGACATGATGGACATGGAAAGTAGGACAGAATTTATTTATTACAAAATGTTGAGAATTGTGGATCTTTGAAGCCGAAATAATGTTACGGGAATACTAAATTTACACTTGGAATTAATATTGGAATAGTTATATATTTATTTTATGGACGATTTCTAATATATTCATCGATACACACTTGTACGCGTCTCAGCACTTTCTTCTGTACCCGACTGTTAACCGACTGAACTGTTTACATTCATCTGTTTTCGAGATGCCACGCGCACACATACTTCCACACACTGATACTCACATACAAGTATTTCTACTACGCATTTAACTCAGTCCAGCACAGAAAATTATACATATCTCAACACAAAAAAAAATCAATCCAAACAATGAAATAATAGAACTAACAAAGGAATTGATAAAATATGAGGAAGAAGGAAAGGAATACCAGAACATGGATACAATAACAAAGGCATGGAGAAGCACACAAGAAATGTAATTATATAGCATATAATTATTAGAGTATATTATAATAAATATCGAACAGAAAAAAATAGCAACCATGAGAGAAAATACAGAAACAATCAAAAGAATTCTTCATAAGCATAAACGTTTTAGGAGCAGCATACAAAAAGGAGATAAATATAAAAAATGACAGTTTGATTAAGGACTTAATTGCAAAGGTAAAGATGGATCCAATATGGACAATAAAGTATTACACTGGTGGGTCGAAGAAGCGAAATGCCTACACTAACGGGATTGGACTTATCAGAAACGAAGGAAGAGAATAGTAAGAAAGCGGAATCAGCATTCACAATAGGACAACCATTTTCATTACAGTGACAACAGCAGTTCACGAAAAATTAGAAAGGAGCAAAAGCCGAAACAAAGATAAACAAGTCGCAATCCTAACCGATTCAAGAAACACGTTAAATACCATAGCACACAGGTTGAGAGGAACAAGAACAAGAACAAGAAAGAAGGAGGAAAACATCTGGATCGATAAGATCGCCGAGCAACTGATAGAAACAGAGAAGGAAAAAATGAAACGTCCCAGAAGAGGCCAAACAAGGAAAAAGAACAGACAGATACAACAGAAAAAAAATTTGCTTGACATGGATATCAGCACATGTAGGGATAGAAGGTAATGAAAGGACAGACCAAAAGACAAAAGAACAAACAAGAGGAGTAGAGGACAACAGCTACAAAATTCCGACAATGAGTATCGACACCAACTCAAAAAAGAATCATGGAAATGAAAAGAACTAGTATGCTTAAACGGATATGTGAATAAGGAAACATGCTTCCCTATTCTCGCTAATCAGACTAAATTATTTATTTTAATTGTATAATTGATAAAATGTATGTAATATCGCGGAATATATTATAATTATATTCTGATATTTATGATGATTTATTTACAATGAATGGATTGTACAGATGTTGATTAGACAGAAGAACGATGGTTGTTTAACATGAACTAGTCACAATAACGCGCTATAATCTAGACAACTCAGTGGTTCACTTCCAACTCTCGTCACAACGGATCCAACGTTCACTCTAACGCGGACCACACTCTCTCGACAACACAATGACTTCTCGATTGACTCTCTCCGACTTCTCAACTAACACTGACTGCTTTCGCATTCCTTTTGTCTTTTCTTAGACCCACCACGCACGTGTTCCGCAACCGCTCGTGGCCAAAGTCACGTAGGCCCTTTTTACAAAACTATACGATTGAAGAACCGACGACACTTTGATGGGCCCGACGCCGCCTCGGCTCTTGCGACATTGTATGTGGTTCACCCGCTATCTTTTAGGCCTTTTGTCCGCGATACTACATGCATATGTATAGTTATATCTATACGCGACGTACCAGGTAAACAAACAAGAAGGGGATAATGATATATAGCTCCTCGAGGTAGCTGATCGTTACTTGACGGAGCTAATTTCCAAAAATACTACAAAGAACGCCGAGAATTGTACAAACTATCAGTCGTCCGTCGTACAAATTGTACAAACAATTCGTCGTTTGAAGTATCACCTACGACTTGTTCAACAACGAACAGATCACTGTACGCAACAACATTAAAGAATAGAAATTAATTCAGATATAGCTATAGACGGTATCATTTTATTCGTAAAAATCTCAATAATCCAACTGAAACTATCTTACAACAATGAAATAAAAAATATAAAAACTGTACTCTTCTTGCTTCGACGATTTATGTATTAATAATTGTGTCATCGTCGGTACGAATCATAGGTAACGCCGGAAATTGTTTCAAATAACCTGGTTCATGTGTAAGTGCAAGTTTCAAGTGCAAGTGAGGATGGCTCGTGAACAAATTCTAGGCGTGTACGGGTACACATTTACGACAGCAGGCGAAGAGAAAGGGAAAGAGAGAGAATCGCTCCGAAATTATCGGACAACATTAATATTCGGGCGGGATTGAACCGATACCTATGACATACGGGTAAAAGTAGCCTAACTTGTCGGTTTTTTTTTACTTGCGCGAGACTGCCCGACTTTTTTTTGTGATGACACTCGAAGATAGATTGTCGCCATCTTAATTATTTCCACCGTCGCGATAGCGCGCGTTATCTAAACATTTGAAGAGCGTAAGAATCGCTTTTAACTTTTGACCTGACAGTAATAAAGACATCCTTGGCGAAATACTCGACTAGATTAGGTGGTCACATGAGTAGGGAAAAATCCATAAATAAAAATGCAGCTAGAAACAATAAAAGGGGACAATCGTGATGTATCGAGTAGTTCCTCAACGTATATAAACCTTACAGTCTTCTTAAGTGAGGAATGCGAAGAAAAAAGGATCTTTTGACAAAGCCCTTTTCGACAGTGACAATTTAGGGTTGTGTCACACACAGTGATCACATATGCACTTCTACACTACTTTCCCTTGGATCACGCCACGAACCAGGGAACCTGGAGAAGGGATTGATCCTCATGAACTCTCACCAAATTTCATATTTTGCTAAATCAGGAACTATAACGAAGGAATGGAGAGAATCCTCAGAATCACTTTGACTTCGATACCAACAAAATACACAGCAATCTCCAAATCCATTTAATTTTTATTTTTTTCGATAAAATTTCTAACCTTTATTTCGCGCACTCAGCAGTTTAATGCTTCAGCATTTTAAAGTGGTTGTCTCCTCCCGCGAACTTTCATCTCTAAATTAGGACAGCTCGTGCCATCTAAGCGATAAGTAGAATATTATTAACCGGCATGAACATAAAATTCCAAGCCTGCTCGAAATCGTAATAGCCTGCTAATAGTAAACATACATATTACACTGTTGCCATTTTCATATGTCTCGTGAGCGCGGGTTCCAAGTGAATAACCCTGTACTTTTGTTCGTATAAAAACGTAATAAATATTTATTCACATGTCTCATAAAGTTATCAGACCAGTAACAGTACAGTTATTAATATTTAATAGTAATAACATTAATGATATACACTCGTCAAAGAGATAGCCCAGGTGTGCTATCTTTAATTTCTCAATGACGCATGTAAAGTTGTTCGTCTGTAATGTATAATATCAAAACATTATGAGCTCAGGATATGCGGTTCGTTGAAAATAATTAAAAATATTATGAGGTTCAATGTGTAACAAAAAAAATTTCATTTAAGAACGAAATGATAGCACATGTACAATAAGAAAATAATAATCAACATAAATTGTAACTAACAATAATTACTTATCAAACATATATACTTATTTAATAATGGGTACATCCTCCTTTATTTTCTATTACTTCTATTATACGATTTGGTATCGATTTATATAGTTTCTGGATATAATTTTGACTTAACGTATCCCATTCGCGTACAATTGCGTTTTTTTAATTCTTGTACGTGTTGATACTGCTTTCCATTCGCGTATAACGGCGTGAACAAGTTCTGCCCAGCAATTTTCAATAATATTAAGGTCCGGGGAGTGTGCAGGCCACGGCAAAATAGATATATTATTTTCATTAAAATATGATTGTACCAATCTTGATGTGTGTTACAGATGCATTATCTTGTTGAAATATGTAATCAAGTCCAGAAATGCGTTCTGCATGATTATTTATTTGTTCTTTGATTAAATTTATGTATCAGACACTATTCATTCTCCCATCGATAAACCTGATACTTGTCTTGCCGAAACAACCGATGCCGGTCCAAACCAAAACGCTGCCTCTTCCCATTTGTCGTCGAATTGCTGACATTGTCTCTTTTTTTATGTCATGAAAATAATATTACAACCCATCAGGACCATCCAAGTTGAATCTTTTTTCGTCTGAAAATAGTATCTTTCTCCATTTCTTTTTCCAATGCACTCTTTCTTTTGCAAAGCGTAAACGTTCTACTTTGTGTTTCGTTGTTAACGAAGGTTTCTTTTTCAATTTTAGCCTCTTAATATTTTTGCAGGATAGTAGAACTCGACGAACACTTGAAACACTGGCACTAACATTAGATCTCTCCATTATTTGCTTCGTTGTTAACTGTGAGTTGGAAGCTACACGCAAAATTGCTTGTTTATCACGATCGGATAACGATGACGGCCGACCAGTACTTTTCTTTTTGCCATAATCTTCAACATTTTTTAAGAAATTGTGTATTACTCTACGACTTCTTTTTATTACTTTCGATATTTTTGCTACTGATAACAGTTGCTGTTTTAATTCAAGAATTTGCTTTTTTTCAGACTCGTTTAATCTTTTTCCGCGTCCCATAGTTACAAATTTATATAATATTGTACTGTAATCTTTACTCGTTGATAGGTCATGAACTACTGAGCAATTTCTAAACATATTAACAGAGTGTGCTATCATTTCGACCTTAGTATTGTAGTATCGTTGACGAGGGGCCTGGGGGGTATCGTGCGAATTATAAACAAGCGTTTTTTGAGCATGTACATGGTGGGATTAAGACGAAAGATATGAGGTTAAGACAAAAGATAAAGGGTTGCTAAGGGACATAAACGAATTAACAGCAGTATGAGTTGAGAAGCCAGAGAGTGCGAATTGCGTTGTGGAGATAGTGTTGCTAGCGTTCTTGAGAGAGAGTTGAATCCGCGGTGACGAGAGTTACTAATTAATTATCTAGTTGTCTTAATTATAATATGTTGTTGTGATTAGTTCATGTTAAATAACCATCGTTTACTGTTTAATCCATTTATTGTAAATAAACTAATTATAATAGTTTACGATACTACAGTATGGAACAGTTTTTCTTTGTTGTATACAAATATCTACGACATTGTGACTTATTTCCAGCAAGCCGCATATCCTGAGCTCATAATGTTTTGGTATTGTACGTTACAGATAAAAAACTTTACACGTATCATTGGGAAATTAAAGATAGCACACCTGGGTTATGTTTTTGACAAGGAGTGTAATTGTTAATATAGATTTGTTTACATTTTTTTATCACAAAATTTGTACTTTGTTCTGTTAATTTTAATACTTTTATTTTATTATGAAAAATATCAAACAAATTTTAGTAAATAATATCAGAATCGTTACTATATATTTAATTAAAGTATTTAACCTGTATAATAAAGGATCTTAACAATTTATTATACAAGTATACTATAAACAGCTAATACATACTTAGATAAAAGAGCTTGTAAAATATGCACTGTCATGTAGGGTTTTGTGTAAGTCTTGCATGTAATGTTGTATGAACTTTTGTACATTTTTCACTTCTTGATTGTATGGGGGATTGAAACTCCAATGATACTCGCTTGGAGCTGTTATTAAGTATAATTGGGGATAGACTAGATGGCTCACCATAAGATCGTAATTTTTCAAGCCGTTTTTGTATGGCAACAGATTTTGCTAGTTGATTATTTGTTAAACTCCTTCCTTGGAATTCCTGAGAGACATGATCATTAAGTTGCTTGTTAGCATTAATATTTTCATTTGATACATCTTTGTTGAAATTATTTCTCATCATTGATTTCTTTTGTACTTTCTCCGAAATTTCTACCACACAGGTATCTATATACGTACTAATATCCTTTGAAAATATGATTTAAAAATATGATTTAGTAACTTAAGATTATAAAGTTATTAAATTTATCATACCGATATCTTCTAATACTTTCAAAACATTTACCGTTATCAAACGTTTTAAATTTTCTAAAGGTTCCTGAAGGTGACTGTCTCGAGGATTATGCGTAAAAATACTTCGTTCTGTGCAATATGCCACTGGTATATTCCATGATGTAGCTCGACGCCATTCTAAATTACCGCAGGCAACAAGAGATCCTATAGTCAAAATTTCTGCATACCCATAAGAAGATATCCCATGCCAAAAGAGTATTGATAAATATGAAGACGGTGAATCCACATGTGGATATGCTAAATACACAGCTTGAAAATTTTTCATACCCTAACAAATGAATAGAAAAAATTATCATTGTAAATCTTCCATCTTACATATATATTTACAATAACTTACATAGGGTTCGTTTCCAATAGAAGCAATAATTCCTACTGTATCAAATTCTCCATAAGCTGGAGTGAAGGTTGGCTTACTTATTTCACATAATGCTGTATATGTTCTCAGACGAAAACTATTATCAGAAATGTTTACTTGGATAAATGATGCATTTCGATTTGCAGTCAATAGCAACTCATTACCTCTATTACAATAAATATTATTATGCTACACTTGATTAGTAATAAAAAATAGTAGAGAAATATAATATAGAAATTAATACCTTTTTGCTGAGGGCATAACATTACAAAGTGATATACAATTTCCTTCTTTTAAAATATCTATAACTTCTTCGCTGGGAGACCAAACTGAAAGAATAGCATTTGTTTCTTGCTCAATTACGCGAATTTTTAAAAGAGGTGTAACCTGTCGTGGTAGAGGTAAGCTTTCTTGTAATCGAGACTCTAATTCCTGTTTAAATTTCTCCTGTTTCATGCGACAATCATTCTTTAATTGCTCTAGCTCTTGTTCCGAACGAGATTCCTTTGACAAATAAAAATATAAATTTGCAAACAGTTATAACACAGAAAACAATTATTGTTGTATTAGTTAATACCTCTTTAAATAATTTGTCGCAATCTTCATTCCATTCAATTGCTGCTAAATCAATACTGTCCATATTTAAATTACTTTTGCATTTTCCAGTATGAAAATATTTCTCTGCTTTAGCATAAAATGCTTCTATCATTGACCGACATTCCTTTTCATAGATAATGTTAGCTTTTTCTTCGCATCTAGCATTTCGAAAAACTAGAATCGGGAAATGAAATGGTTTAAAATGATTAGAAAGAGTTGAAAATATTAAAAGCATGCATGCATATCTTACTAGATTCTCCTGCTGAAGTTTTCTCATGATATAACATTGGATATACCCTTGCAACTATAACTTTAATTTTCCCAATTAAGCCACCATTTGGATAAATGGTCTTTAATTTAGTGCACATTGGTCCCGATGGCACTGTATACCCTAACTTCATATCCCATCTTGCTCTTCTTGTTGAATTTGTATGTAATTTTAAACATACGTTCTCTGCAATCTAAGAGATAACAATCTTTAATGTATTAAATATTCTTCACTAAAATTTAAACAAATTTTTGAAACTATATTTACTTCCAAAGGTGAGCATCCTTGATCACAATTTAATAATTCAGATCCATATGTTAATAATTTTGTTCCCTCTTTTATTTTACCAGACATTATATGTTTCATCATTGCCTGATCAATTGAAGCTTGAATACTATACCATCCATCTGTTAATATCAATTTTTTGGATGATATTTTTAATTGATTTTTGTTTCCGTTATCAGAATCATCACACTACATACAAAAAGAAAGAAAAACATGAATATTGATTCTTAATAAAAAAAAAAGATTCATCTGCATTAAAAAAAATTACTTTATTAATAGAAGACACACATAAAACCATTCTCTTGGTTGCAACATCATCTTTCTCTAATATTTTTCTTAAAGCTGATCTTTGAGATCTATCAATTTCCCTGTCATAACGATATTTCAATTCCATCATTACCCTGGCAGGAGTTAGAACTCTAAAAAGTAACTTTTTTTTATAGTAATTTATATTTTTTAACATGTTCAAATTATAAAAATAATTCAAAGTTCTACCTTGGTAGAATGATATAACCTAGTTTTATTCTATCCATTGATGCTAATTTCCATACAATCCATTTGTAATGATTTTCTACCCATCCAATGGGAAGTAAGTTAGGATCTACACCTGGACTTGCTAAAAAAGATCTTTTAATTTCTGTTATTCCTACATAACCATTTTCATCCAAAATTAAACAAGCTCCATCTTCCAATTTTATACCATCAATATTATTTTGCACAATATTTTGCCTAAACAGTGTAGACCAAATTTGTAATCCAGTATCTAATGTACAAAAAGTCATTTTTGACCAAAATATGTCTCACCCGTAAAAATCTGCACAATGAAACTTATACATTGTCGCATTATCAGCTCTTAGATCCAAAATTTCAGGTGGTAATTTTCTGTTAACAAGCTAATAAACAAAGATCAATTAAAATTTAATTGTTTAATAAAAAATTATATCTTTTTTCTTAAACCTTACCTCTTCATATGTACATAGAGTAGGTTTTTCTCCCTTACTAATTTCTTTCCATGATATACGATTATTGGTATTACTCTTTCTGTGAAAATATAATTTACTGATTGTTGGTTTAGGCTTACTTTTTTGCTTCATACTAATTTGTTTATCCTGCAAGTATAAATTAAGATATCATTTTTTAAAGTTTCTTTTAATAATAACATTAATAGTAACAATAAGACATATTATATTGAAGCTTACTTGTTCTAAAGCAGCTTCTAAACGTTTCTCTAATACAGTTACAGATTGATTTATGAAGTCTATCATTAATTGAGAGTCACCAAAATCATTAACGACTGCTGAGTCATACTGATCTGGTTTATCTGTTAAATCTTGCTTCTCTGTTAAACAATTATCTTTTTTATTTATATATTGGTTCGAACTTGCATAATTATCATTTAACTTTTCTAAATTATCTATAAATTTATCTGCTTTATTACATAAACATGCCAACTTATCTACTTTTTTTGAGGTATTTGTAGTTTCTCTTCTACCTGTACTCCTTCGCTTTTTACGAATAAATTGTCCTCCTATTACTGGGCTAGATGGAACATTTTCAGTTTCATCATTTTCTTTAATTTCCTTAGGAGATATTTGTTGCTCCGTGAAATCTAAATCCTTTTCATCAGCTAAAAGTGCTACTGCACTAGCTATTTCATGTGAAATTACATAGTTATCTATTATTTCATCACTTTCCTTGCTTGTTTCATTAATATTAATCATAATATTATCATTTAATTTAAGTTCAACATCACAATTTAAAGTTACTTGCATAGATACTGAAGATGTGCTTTGATTTCCTTTTTCTTCATTATTTAATGAGTTTCTACGAGTAGATTTTAAGACTTGAAACTCATTACTAAATCGTAACTTTTTAAACTGACTAGATTTTGCTTTGTTGTTCAAAGATACATTGTCATCTACATCTTTAATTTTTCGTTTCTGCAATGGTTTAGGTAATGCAAGAATAGTTTCAAAATCTTTGGAGATTTCTTCTTGAAATAGTGCTTTTGCTTTTGATAGTGCTTCACTGGTCACATTAATACATTGACCACTTGCAGTTTGAAATCCAACATCTGGTATTTGTGCATTAAATGTATTAATTTCATTTTCAGCTTTGAATTTTTGTTCAGAGTTGTCACTTTCTTTAAGTTCATTATTAAAAAGTTCTCTTGCTTTTGATAGTGCTTCAGTGGTCACATTAATACGTTGACCACTTGCAGTTTGAAATCCAATATCTGGTATTTGTGCATTAAATGTATTAATTTCATTTTCAGCTTTGAATTTTTGTTCAGAGTTGTCACTTTCTTTAAGTTCATTATTAAAAAGTTCTCTTGCTTTTGATAGTGCTTCAGTGGTCACATTAATACGTTGACCACTTGCAGTTTGAAATCCAACATCTGGTATTTGCGCATTAAATGTATTAATTTCATTTTCAGCTTTGAATTTTTGTTCAAAGTTGTCACTTTCTTTAAGTTCATTATTAAAAAGTTCTTTTGCTTTTGATAAAGCTTTCTCAGACACATGGATTGAATTACCACTGGCAGTAGTAAAACCAAATGAGAAACCATCACTTTTATTATTCATATTTATATATATTAAACTTTAAAAATCTGCACGAAAATATACTTATTAAATAGATTGATATTAAAACAATGTCAACACTGAAAATCGTTCGTTCTTACATTTTGATTGATGATATTTAAGCATTTTTCATAATTACCATTTTCCAGGTATTAAGACGAATTTTGCGATAAACACATGTTGTCAAAGGATGCCATCTGTAGAAGTATCTGACAAATTAAATTTTTTTGTGAGAAAAAGCCATCTATATATTATATTATAAAGTCAGATTAATACTATCTGATATTATTTTAACTCTCATAAACTATTAATTGTACCAAATTTTATAGGCTAAAATAAAGTAATTCATTTGAGGAAGATAAGTTGTTATTTTGCCAAATAAATTAAAAATATAATTTCAAAAAATATTTATTGCTTGTTAGCAATATTTAAGCGAAAATTAGATATATATAAATATATAGAATTATTTAGCTAATCTATTTTAAGAAAATTTATATTTTAGAAATTTCTAATTTTCTATGGATATAGTCAAATTAAATTGCATTACATATCAGTATATTATAAGTATAGCATGTATAAGCTGATATAAGTATCATACATCAATATATTGTAAAGAAAATAATTCTCGTAGTTTCTTAATATAGGTAATCAATATTCTAATTTCAAGTTTTCTTCAGCATTTTATGAGGCAATAATTTTGAAATTAATATGAATTATAGATATCATAATGTAATACTAAATTTTTATTTTCTTTCACAAAAAAGATGTTTTTACTTTCCTAAGAAAATAATTATACTGCAATTTTATGCTTTGAATAATCAAATATTAAATTTTATTCTATATTTAAATAAAAATTTTGGGCAAGATCGTGTCTTGGGAAACGTGAATATTGTCAATAATCTATAGAACCGGCAAAACACTGGTTTAACCTCATTACGTTTTTTTGTATTACTGCGTGTGATTTTGCGCGGGAGACTAAGATTAATATATTTAATATATTAATCAGTTAATATGAAATTTAAAGCGTATACCGGAATTACATGGTCCGTTTTGGAACTTACGGGCCTTATAGAAGATGAAGATTCTTGCGTTTATTTTGAGAAATTTAAGAAACATGTTGGCTTGCATCCATTTCACTTAACGAACTTAAATACCGCGTTAAATGAAATTTTAAGTTCGAATTTGAATTCCTACGATCCTGAGTATGTATATAATTTTCATTAATTGTAATAAGATACATTTTTTATACAAATTTTTATTCAACAATACTATTTAAATTAAATATAAAAAGCAAATATATTTCTTGGTTATGTTTATATTTTGATGCTAGAAATATTTTTTAGTGCATTTTCAAAATTATATTTATTACAGCTTGAAAGGATTTTTATTGGCTTATAAAAACCCTAAATTATTAACACCTTTGGGAGAAATATTTTATGATACATGTTTTATTCATGTTGATACTGAAGCAGACTTTTATATATTTAGACCAGAAATTGGATGTACATTGAAAGGTAAAACTATTTTATCATAGCATAGTTCTTAAATTGTCTAGTTGTTATTAATGAACATAGGGTTTGTAGGAATAGTGAATAAAAAGGGGCTAGATCACATTGGGATTCTCGTACATAAGACATTTAATGTATCAATTCCAAAACCAGATGACGAAGAAAATTGGCCAGGTGATAATCTTGAAATTGGGCAAGAAGCAAGATTTGTAATAACACTTCTTGATTTTAGTAGTAAATTACCTTTTATTCGTGGTGTCTTAAATGCAGAGTAAGTATATCTAAATTTTATTTTGTTTAGGCTTTAAATTCTTTTCATTTGTTTTTATACATTCAAAATTTTCTTATTTCAGTGATTATTTACGTGGTTGTAGATTAATGCCAAAAAGCATTAGTAACAAAAGATTATCTTCTGAGAATACTATTCAAAATAATAGTCAGGTTTTGGAAAAAGATATTAAGCATACTAAAAATCATACATTTTTTGCAACTGATTCTGAAAATACCACTGATGAAGATGTAGCAAAAGTAAAGAAAGAAACTGTCCAATGGAAAAAATCAGAAAAGAAATTAAAACATGAAGAATCAATCACGTACAGTGAAAAGAAGAAGAAAGATAAGAAACGTGATAAAGAGTTTAAAGAAATAAATGAATCTAAACCTAAATCGATCAAGGTAGAAACTGTACATGATCACTATACAAATAATCTTTCCTTAAATAATAAATTAATGGAAAATGAAGAATTAGAATCTATTAATTTAAAAAGTAAAGTTAAAAAAAAATCCGGAGTTCAACATTCTCAAAGTTGGATAAATGAAGATAATGATGAAAAGTCTGCACAACATTTACCTAGCGAAATATCAAATAAATCTATTTTAGAATCTAAGGATGATATCATCAAAATTAAGGTCGAACATAACGTAGGGATAGAAAGTGATATTGAAATTATATCTGAAAATAAGCCCAAGCTAGAGAGAAAATCTATGAAAAGAAAGAATTTACATGATAATGATACTTCCTTAGCTGATTTGAATGCAGATAAATGCATATTAAGTTCAAGGAGTATAAATAAAAGAAATTCAAAGAAAATAAAAATGGAAGAATCGAATGATAAATACATACATGAAGTAAGCGATGATGCACAAGATTCTCCAAAGAAGCAATTTAAGAAACATAGAGATTCTTTAAAGTTAGGGACCTCTGAAAGTGACCAAGTCTCAATAAAAAAATCTAATATTTTAGATTCTGAAGTTGTGTTCCAAAATATAAAAATTAAGAAAGAGAAAATTATTAGTGGATTTGAAAACACACAAGACGAAGATTATGTAGAAATAAATAAAATGTCAGAAAAGGTTCCTGATTTAAACACACCTAGTTCTACTTATGATGTAGAAGAAGATAAAAATAATGCTATTAAAAAGAAACGGAGAAAACATTCGAAGAAAGTTAGTATAGATACGAGCACAATTAAAGTAGAACCCGAATTTGAAGACGTAATTAAAATAGAATATGGATTTGAAGAAACTGCAATTAAAGTGGAAAATTCTAATAATAATGATGGTATAAATGAAGACGTCTATTCAGAACAAGATGTAAAAGCAACGACTAGTTCACCTAGGAAAAAACATAGTGTCAACTTGAGTGATGATACTGATAAAAGTAACATAAAACGTTCGAAAAAGAAAGAAGTAGATAAAGAGATACACAGCGGAAAAGTAAAAACAGAGAAATTTGTAGTAATTGATGGATCGGATATTGACAACAATGATGCTAATCTTCAAAATACTGAAAAAAAGAAAAAACATAGTAAGCGATCATTACATAAACAACTAAATAAATCTAGGGAATTTGAATCAGGTAATGAGTCTGAGTTTGACTTTAGGAATGTCAAAATTAAAACCGAGAGGTTTTCAGATAGTTAGGAAGATTAGAAAATACATACATAATTACTAAAAATTAAACTGAAACACACAATTTCATTTTATCTTTCTTTTTTTGAAAAAGACATACTTAAAGTCACATATACGTACATAAAAAAGGTTATACTAAACATACAATATGACATATTTACAAGAATATATAATATGTATATATATGTATTTTATTTTGCTATGCTAGCAATGACCATATTGAACATATTTTGTACATGTTACTAATAGATTATTTTTTTATTCCATGAATTTTAACCTGTATACTTCATATCGTCGTCCTTTTCTTATATGAGTAAATTTCATCTATTTATAATGCATCATGTTGCAATAAGACTTTATGGCGGAATAAATATATCATTATTTTGCCATATATCATATTTTGGAAAATTGGCGTACAAATGTAATTTGTAAATGATATGACGATAAAATTATTTTACGTATATAACTTTACGTACATATGTAAAACTTTTTCTATTGTAAATCATAAGAATGTAAAATTTAAAAAACTACTTTAAATAAATACATGAATAAATTTCTGTAGTATATACCTTATAGGTTTAAGAGAATGTGCAAAGAGTGAATATTATAACACTGAATATTAAGAAATATAAAAATATGTTTATTAGTACATACAGATTTATTATTTTACATCACAATTATTGCAAATTTTAATTCTTGTTGCGTACTAAATTTTGGAAGATATCAGGGAATTGAATTTTAATCTCAAAGTAATCACCAGCTTATAAAAGAATATAACCACAACTTTGTTTTTAGAAAATATTAATGTAATTTATACACGTATGATGCTCTGTTCCTTCATAAAATATATAAAAAATTAGAAATAATAAATTTATTATAAAGTAGAAAGTTTTCGCGAAATAAATAACTAATAAAATTATTAACCCATTTGCATCATAGCTCTACTTAAGAGGACTGGTCCCTATCACCGCGCGCGGTCGGTCGTAGGTGCAGTAAATGACATCCGAATTCTTCATGGAATTTATCGAAAATTTACTGTTCAAAACGATTGGTAGACAATGTTACTTGGCAAACATCGCATCTTACATTCTTTATAACAGAGGAAAAAAGAAAAAATTGTTTATTTAAAAAAAATAAGAAATTAAATCATATTATTTCTCGTGGATTCTTTAAAATGGTCAATACAATAAACTGATATAGGCGAGATGCTGACAAACGGGTCAAACGTGAACTCTCACATCTGAAGAATACTTAGCGACTGAAATAAGAAGCAGTCGCAGCGCTCGTAATAATCCGCGCTTGGTAATAGAAGACAGTCGTCCGATTGCGGAATAATCCGCGCTTGGTGATAGAAGACAGTCGCAGCGCGCGGATTAATCCGCGCTTGGATGCAAATGGGTTAGTATCTTCATACTTACGGAGTTCAATGCAAGTTGTGTTTCAACATTTTCCTTGTACGTTATATCATATGATGATAGAAATACATATAAATTAGACACTTTTATGCAATGTCCATACTTTATTTTTTAAATGAGTCGTTTAAACATATAAAAGAAGGTACTGGCAATTTAATTGTTTGAAACTTTTTTTTATTTTTCACTTATATCAAGGAATTCTTGTAAAAGCAGTAATCTGTTTATTTCGGAAAATTTACAATGAAAAATTTTATATAAAAACAATTACAACTTTCAAGCATTTTCCTACGCTTAATGGTGTGATCAAATATTTTGTCCTTACATATTAACATTTATTTTTAAAGTACCATTTATACTATATTGTTTGATGATATATATTTATTTACATATACACGCTTTATGTACATTATTCTTATATAACATACGTAAATTATTGTTTTTATTCGATCGGTTCACCTAGCTGCATCGTGAAATAATTTCATCAGTTTTATCTTTCGGCATAAGAATATTCTTATCTTCTTGGTTTTTGCACAAAAATATAAGAAACGGTATGACCAATATTTACGTGAAAAAAAACGTCGAAATGTTTATAAAAAATGCAAATCAAGTTCACAATCAAGTTCTGAAAGAAAAATATAATTGAAAAAGAAGCTCATAGGAATGAGGTCTGTTCAAAGGAAGATTTTAACATCTACTTTTATAATAAAATTGTAGTATGGAACAATGAACGGTCGAAATACATTCAAGAGCATTACAGAATGTGATATTCAAAAATGTTTCTTAACTGTATTTTTATATTTTTCAGAAATTCATTTTTCGTCACTATGTAAGGATAAGAAATAATTAGTTATCTTTAAAAATAAAACTTCACTTATAATAAATTAAATATTGAGTTTTGTTTTAATCTTGTAATGCTTGCAAATAGTTGCAGAAAATTTTCAGAAATTCCAGCCAGAAAATTTTAGTATTGTCATAAGATATCGAGTATTTTATATTCAAAATAATTTCATATTGTGTATATCCAAAATAATTCATCACAGTATACGCTGATGAGGTTCTAATCCCTATATACCTGATTCGTATCATTGTTGTATGCCCTCTTAAAACAACATATGGCATGTGAAGAGATTGTGTGTTCACGTTGCAACGTGCACTGCTTGTAGCTGCTGGAACGTTCGTTATCATTCTCCGGTTTCTTATAATTTAATTAGGTACGCTTTGCGTCATATATCACGCGTTCTGTGAGAATACATATATACACGCAACGTTAATTTGTCGCTAAAACAACGAACAGGAACTTGGACCTTAACGCTTGCTAGCGTTCGTTCCATGGTGTTCGCCGGAACTATCTAAATTTCATCCGATGCGTTCAATAATTGAAAGATGCTCCGTTGATCTGTATGCAGTGGCACGATAAAACATTTATACTGATTACTGTGAAAAAGATTTCAGATACATGTATGTATGTACAGTATTAACTTAACTGCTCGCCTTACGAAACGGACAGTGTACAATGAATATATTATATACATATAAATATTTATGTAATTGATTCTTGAAGCAATAATCGATGTACGATATCACTGTCTATTGTCTTCTAAATGTCTTCGAAACTATGTAAAACAATTCATTAAATACAAGATGCGTCGTTTGAAGGAAATACTATCCTATGTGCGATGATTTTATTGTAGATTCAGTCACTCTTATTCTTCTTTTTAATAAAGTTATGTATTTTTTTGTATATACTTACTGATACTTATGCAACAAGAAAAGATTTTTACGTCTGTATAGAAATTTATAATTTAGTTACTTCGTAATAATAAATTGAAAATATTATTATAGGAAATATACATTTAAAAGAATTAAACTATCGTGATGTTAAAGTCATAGATTGGTTCTTTATAAACTGCTAAAATAATGTTCTTAATAAATGATTAATAAATGTTCCCATTTATCTACCATAGTTTCGATGAAGTTTAGAGGATAAGAGCCACCGAATGATCCTGGGTATTACTTTTGATGGAGATGAAGAATAGACGGAAATAAATCGATGGATTAGGATGAAATACAAATTGAGGTAGGAGACCTAATATAATCGCGCGAAACTCCTGAGCGAAAAATTCGAAATTGACATCTCTAAACAACTAGTTAATTAACAATAAATTGAACTAAAATATTGAGATAAAAATAACATTCTTACAATATTTAAATCGTATTTAATCTTGTACAAAAACAGCAAATGTTTAATTATAAAATTACGAAAAAAGCCATTTAATGATCTATTTAAGTGATAAAAAAATATTGATTTGATTCTCAGATGGCTATAACTCTATGTACGAATTATTCTGAATTATCCTTGTTTACAATGCTTCATAATCGTTTGACGACCATAGCTAAAGAAATTCTGGATCAGTCTCTGTTTACTCGTTTTCAAAATGAACGTAGACATTCATTTCAACTTAGTAGTAGATTATAATCGTTCTGTACGTTCGATATTTCATTTTTTTGATCACAGAAATGATATGTCTATAAAACTAAAACGTACAACGATTTGACGCGTTTTCTAAACAGCACCATCTCAGCACCAAGAATATCTATTTTAATTGTTTCAAAACATCAATTAAAAAAGATTTGTAGTGATGTTCGTGCACTAGTTTCCGGATAGTTGAAACATGGACACAGCTGATGAAGTTTGATCAAGTACTCAAGCACGATGAAAATAAAACAACGAAACGAAAGAACGTCATCTTGATCCTTACTTGATATCATATGTACACACACTTCTAGTTTCTGTAAAACAGTTGGCGTAAGGTATCTTCATTGGACACTTGGAAATACGACTCAATTAAAACGTATGTACTATGGAAGCGGCCAGGGTAAACCAGAAAAGTCCACGGGACCACCTAAACCTGCGTCCGCCTCTAGGAGGCTCATTATCACGGCCATTGCTGCTTCGTCGTTGCCATCAGATGGCACTGGGTTCGGTGATTCATTAATCGTCGTGCCACCGATCATGTCCATCATATCTTCGTCTGGTGACGCTCCTAAAACGAGGTGGATATTATGTTATACGCCACGATCATTTAAGATAGTTCGCGCGGTGTCGCTGTGCACGCTACTATTGAAATTATAACGCTATGCTAAAAATATGAGTACTATACTGAAGGTTGATTGCTGGATGTTCGAAACCTTTGGAAGATCACTAATGCTACCATTCTTGTTTTCTTTTATCGAAATTGTTTTAAAATACAAAATAGCCCTTATTGGTGAGATGTATAACGAAGTAAAGTATTCGCAATAAAGCTAATTCATTTTGAAAGGAATTAAGGATTAAAAATTTCTATTAAATACTACGTTCAATATGAAAATTCTTGAGGTATCAGAACGAACGCCCCTCACCCAATTTCGCTCAGAGAAAACCATTGTTTCGCGTTTGAGGACGATCGATCAAATTTTTGATCTCCTTTTCTCTGAGCGACCTGATCTTTTTTTTTTGGTAAATCCGGCAATTACACTACACACCAAGAAAACGACTCCTTAGAGACAGTAATAGCTATGACCTTGGTCGTTCGCGATGCTGTTCAGCTGCAAGTTGTTTGCTATGTGGTTGTATGTTGGCGTAGGATTACTGCTGCTGTTGTTGCTGCCTCTGGTTGACTGCGTCATGTCTTGCACTCTCTCTGGCGATGCGGTGGTAGTGATCTGTGTCTTGTAACGAAAAGAAAATATTGTAGAAAAACATCATTAAATACATTAAATACTTTATTTAATCCTTAAAATATTTATTTGACTCTTAAATATTGTTTATTAAAATATTACAAAATAGACAATTAATGTTGAAACGTATTAAATTAAATTAAATTTATTTTAATTTAACTCTTCTTACACAGATGATATTATCATTTAGCTATTATATGTATATGTATTCAAAATAGAACTACTCGATTTATAAAATTCTTTCTCCGTGTAAAAAACTAAGTTCTATAGATTAGAATAAAAATATTATTAAATATCCTTGAGATCTAGATAGAAATGTAGCATAATGCACAGTATATTTGAACATTATTTCTATTGCAACTCCGAATAAAGTCGATATTTCGCTTATGTCTAAGGTATACAAGGAAATGTTCCATAAATGAAAGTGTATTATTTTAGAATATTCTCATTTAATTACTTTATTAAATCGATTTGATTTAAACTTCTATTATTGTACATATTATATAAAATATTAGTATTATATTAGGAGTGTGAATTAGTTTTGGGGACTATCAAGAATGTGCTTTAGTTATAGGTTTCAGCGGGTGCATCAAATTACAATGTGGCAAAGTGTTGATATTTATGTTTGATGTCTACTATGTTAGAAGTAATAGACGCGTAAACAATCGAATTTTAAAAGCAACAAAAGGGAATTTATAAATTTTTCAGTCGAAAGGTAATACTCTTTATTTGGTGAGACCAAGAAGATGTGGACTACGAGCTATTGAAACCCAGCAAAGCTGTTACTGAGGATCGTTATCGACAATAACTGTATAACTTGAAGCGTATTTTAAGCCAAGAATGTCCACAAATATCAAATAAACGACGCAAAGTCATTCTGTTGCGTGACAATGCACGACCACATGTTGCAATAACAGTGAAACAAACGTTGTTGGAGCTCGAATGGCAAGTCCGTCCATAACTCGCATATCCTCTAGATCTGGATCCATCGGACTACCATCTTTTCCAGTCATTGCAGCACGTACTAGAAAGTACACACTTCTCAAATCTTGAAGAAGTGTAAAATTCGTAAATGAATAGATCAACTAAACCGAAAACTAACCCGTTCTATCATTGCAGTATCCATTAGTTGGAAGATGGGCAAAAGTTGTAGAAAACGGAGGAAAATATTTTGATTAATGTAACTCGATTGATTTTCTTTAAATAAATAATAAACCTTTTAGTCAAAAAAATCCCTCGAGACCAATTCATACTCCTAATATTATTATTTCATATCAAATAGGTTCTTTTAAGATTGTAGTAAACAAAATTCAATACGGTTATATACTCTGGTAGATATCGATGATAACTTTGTCATTTAAGATATGATTGCAGATAACAAAATGACTGCAAAGATAGAATAAGCAAAGATAGAGAGATAGAATATTAAAAATGTTACATACATTATGTACATATATATTGTTTTTACTATACGCTGGTTCTCTGTTAATAATCATTTTCTAAATGACAAAGAAATCCAGGGTGCAATTTCTGTGGCTATAACTACCTCGGTGCTTAACAAAGCAGGTTCCGGTCCTGGTCCGGGACTGCTACCGGAAGAAGAATCCTCACCGCGTCTTTGAAGATCCAAAACCTCTTCAGCTATTTGCCTTCCGATTTTACTTACCTCTACGTGACTCGAGATCAATCTCTCTAATCCACCGTTACCTAAAATTATTTTTTGAAATATTAAGACTATACAATAGCAGAAACAATAACAGAACAATAACGTATTAAATTAATATAATTAACAGTTATATATGAAATTACAAAAATTACAACAATAAGAGCTTCGACGAATATTTTTTACTTTGTAATAATAAATGCAGTTGAATCCTTTCGTTATGAATAGACTGCGGATGTTCACACATTTATGGGATATATAAAAGCGCAAACATACACTTCATTACTTTACATTATATGGAATAATATATGAAATATTCAAAATCTAGCACTTGTTATTGAATTAATAGATAAAATAATTCTTTGTATAGGTTCCATTTCTTCATTTCTGTCCATACAAAAATGCATAAATATCCCCAATCTAGATATAATGGTTTTCGAAAGTATTTGAACATTCATAGGAACATTGTCTAAGATTTTGTATGCCATACAACCTAATATGACTATTATGTCCGCATTAGTGGGGTACAAAACGAATACGAAAATATACGTGGAAGTTACAAGATATTTCTTGCAAACATACACTTCTCAAAGGTTACAAAATTATTTAAACGATTTTAATATCTAATAGAACCACTTTTGCCATTGATTATATGTTTAAAGTAACTATTAATGCTATATTCTTTTTACCAAGTGCATATTGACAATAGGTAACTTATATATATATGAAAGTTACATTTTCAAACTAGTTCCAAATTTTGTTAATGTAATCATGATAATTGTGCCTTGTTACAGCGTTAATGAAATTTCCAAAGGATTTATATAACGCAAATAATTTATTCATAAAAATTTTCTACAGTAAATGTTCAAATATTTTTGTATCAAAGGATAAGTAGTTACATACTCTGTAATTGCTATGAACTATGAATTGAATTTGGAACTAAAAGTGAAATATTTCGTCGATTTACACTATAAATTATTGTCATATGTAAATCGAAATTAGTATTTACATGGAAGGATAGGTTTCAAGGTTTTTGTATTTTATTGTTCAGCGTAAAGTGAACGATTTATTTATATATTACATATAATTCTTATACATGAAACTGTTTTTAAAGCTTCTTTCTTTCTTTGATGATCTTCTTCATCTTTTATTAGAGAAAGATGACACAATATACATATACGTATTTATCAATGAGAATATATTCTAAAATACTGCATTGAACCGATTAATCTTTTCATATTTTTTCAGCAATATCCGACTGAAATCATGCAATTGATATATCGTGTAAATCGAGAATTAAATGTTTATTAAACATATACGTAAAATTATATCAAATATACATGTATCTATGTATATTTTACTTACTTTGTGTAAAGTAGTCGTAATTGCCTTGAACGCTAGAATCCTCAGATCTGTTTCCACTGTTTGTGATCGATCGCGAGTCACAGCTAGATACGTTTATTTCCATTAATTCGAGTGTTTTATCCGAATGTTATAGAATTATTACATTACTATCAAAACTTACGAAGTAACAGAGTTTTTCGCTATTAGGTACTCAATATCTTTGGTCCATGGGTTTCTGAAAGATTTCCATTCGGATTGAAGCTTCACGAAACTCGCACCTTTGGTCCTAAATCTGTATATCTAAACAGAAATATCGTTCTTATTGCAAAATTCTCATTCTCCTTAGACATAGATGCGATAATTAATTTTTAAAAGCTACCATGCATGGAAGTTTACCGCAGAAAATCTTTTTTAAATTGAACGATTAATAAAGTTATACAAGAAGAATTAAATCTTTTATTATTATTCAATACTGTATGGATAAAGAGAAGAAACATTATTGTTTGTAGCAGTTACAAATAATATTAATATTTATTATATTTAGTATTGTTATAAGACGATAATATTAAAATAAAATTCACATGAGGTGTAACTACATCCATGATAGCGTTTGAGGATTATTTTTGATATTGTTGACAATGATTCTTTATTTAATTTTATCAAATATTGTGTTTATTATAAGTTTGAAATAACGATTAGGAAAGAGAAAATGTATTTTGAAATTCCCACAATAAACGCTATTCAAATGACGATGGAATCTTAAACTAATTGTTATTAAGTGTATTCGTTGGATCATATAAAAAAAATCTATGCGGTTTCATCACCAATTAAATAGTGTTCTTTGTCAGTGGTAACCGTTATTACGAAAACTGAATTGTTGGCAACAGAGAATTCTTTGTTTTCGAGATAGATTCAAACCTTAAAGTCAATCATTTTTGAAAAAAAAAATATATATATATGTCGGAGATGAAAGAACACTGGAGCCTCTTCGGAACTTGGGGAAAATCCCGTAATATTGTAATCCAGATTTTATCATAACTATAATTAAACAATTGTCATTCAATCCGATTGTGTTTATTCGAGATTTGTAACAATGAGCTTGGGCTCGAGGCGACAATCAGTCGTCAACGTAGCCGCGGTCAAGGGATGAACAAAGGCATAGAGTAACCGTATAGCTCTCCTTAAAAAAAATATAGCGGCGGCACGCAACAGTAAACGCTCCAACGGATTCTGTCTCGCGGCTCGCGACACAAAGACCCGCTATAAATCTTGGAATTTATTTAGCTGAGGTTCGTCAAGCCGACAAATAGTCTTAGTCTTCGCAGCCCATAAATTTGTCATCGACTGCGGAGAGATACGAGAAATCTCCTTTTCTCACGTACANGTTTGAGAGTTGAAAATGAACCATTGAGTTGTTTGAATTATTAGTTTTTAGTTCTTGTTAAACAATCATCGTTTTTCTGTCAAATTAACACCTGTACAATCAAATTATTCTAAATAAATCACTAATATCAGTACGTTCTTGGGGGTTCGTCCGGGATTGTTACTACAATTTGGGGGTTCCTCCGGGTCCGATACTACATATATATATGTCGAAGATGAAAGAACACTGGGGCCTTCCCTTTGGAATTCTTGAGAAAATCCCCAATACTTTAGTCTTTATGATTTAACCCGATTATAATTGCCCGAGATTTGTAATAACGAGCTTAGGCTCGAAGTGACAACTAGTCGCTAAACGTAGTTTCTTTTCCGCAATATCGGACAATTAGGCGCGACATGTCCCTCCTCATGGCATTTGAAGCAAGACACCTTCGACGATGCGGCTGGTCGGTTTCCCCCTGAGTATCGTATATTCTGCTCCTGCTCTGATATTATTCTCTTGTGGCATTCCGTTCTTCTATGTTCGTGGGTACCACAGTGGTAGCACTTAATCCGGGAGTTTGATGGCCTGCTTCGTTTAGCTTCAGGACCCGCCGATGGATTAACTGACGAAGACGTCGGCCTCTCCTCGTAAGAGAAAACTCTCATTTCACTTAGAAATTGGTCCACAGTCTTGAGATCACTCGTAAGTGCTAGTCGTTTGAAGCATTGATCTTGTGAACTCAGTAGATAAAGAGTGGTGGCATTGATTACTTCGGTCATCGTTAATTTTTGCCACCTCGCCCTCAGAAGGGAATGGAGACGCATACCGTAAGCTCCCGGGGTTTCGTCCTTCAGTGGTCGTTCCCTGGCTATCTTCATTAGCGCCGAGGTCGCTGTTTCTTAGCCACCAAAACGCGTCATGAAAAGTTCCTTGACCATTGGCCAGGTAATGTCTTCATCGGTCAGTACTTGTGTGGCGGATCGGTAACAACAGGACGCCGACAGGTCAAGGGCATCAACGCGGTCGTAACACCCCCGGGCGATCCGGGTACCCTACCGTCAACACCAGAGGGCTACTACGAGGACAACGAGTCTGTCTGTCTCGCTAGCGGTCGAATATACGGTGTTATAATACAAATACCGCACCTAGCGAGATTCCCTCTGTGTCTAAGACTACCAGATACAGTCTTACTGACGTGTCCACAGGTAGTCCCAGGACGAAACGCGAATTCTCTTCTCAATTTACGGCGGCGACGCCGGGATACGACGAAGGAGGAGCGTGGAGCAAAAATCAATTATAATAGCGGATCAACATGCGCTATACTTGCTATATTAAGCCAGCTCGCGTCAGGATCCTCTAGAGCACGAGGTAAGGCAGAAAACAACTCGTTGCCTCCTAAAGGATTTCCTTTCATCATCAGGTTGACAATTGAGCACCATGGAGGCTGGGTCTGCGCCCGCGGTTTCAGAGTTAAAACGTGGTGTAAGGCTAAATTTCTAGGTTCCGCACTCAATTTCGTCAAGGGCGTGTCATGAATCTTCACTGGAATTAGCCATCGTTGTTATACAATCGAGGGAATGTTTATTAGCACAAGTGTGGATAACCTACACCATAGCGGATGGAGAAGAATCCGCTATAATTTATATTTTGCTCCGCTCCTCCTTCGTCGTAGCAGGGACACTACCGGTGGACTCGTCAGTAAGGCTACACCCGGTAGTCCCTGCCTTAGATGCAGAGGGAGTTTCGCTAGATGCGGTATTTCTATTGTGACCCCGTATATTCGTCCGCTAGCGAGACAGACAGATCTCCTGTATCTTCCCGTAGTAGGTGATAGATTTAGGGACTGTTAGGATAAAGACTGTTTGTCCGTTTGAAGGACTTTAGTTAACTAAATCCTAAAATTTATAGCAAGCCCTCAGGCTAGCTGAACATGTACTGTGGAGATGCATCGACATTTGGTAATCATCTTGTTCGAAGAATAGGGTCTGTGTGTGGCGAGCCACGGGACAGAAACCGTTGCAATGTTTACTGTCGAGTGCCGCTACAACTATTTCTTTTTATTTGAGTTGTGAATATGTCGTCCGTGATGATAGTTAGGCTGCTGGCTGTAGATGTCGCTTGCTGGGGGGGGGGGGGTACTGCTGTATTTTTCTTCCTATTTAGAATCGTGGAAGAAAAATCGGACTTCGGTCGCCGGGATTCGATCCCGCGTTCCGAACGTTCGTAACCTCGTGCGCTAACCACTGCGCTACCGTCGTCCGTCTAATGTTAGTGTCGTCGAGTGGCGGTATTTGTGCTGTCGAGTGCCGCCACATATTTAACTACTCCATACCTCTGTTAGGTAAAAACGTTCATCCCGTGACCGCGGCTTGACCGTTGTCAAGGAGTGTTGTGAGCGTTACCAAGGTATGTTAAGAGAAAAATGAGCGTGTAGAATGCTGTCAGAGTTGAATTTATCGTGGTCGTGCGAAGTTCGTTGTGTTGTTGTGTCGTAGAATTAGTGAGAAACGAATACGCGAAACGGAGTATTATATTCGATTCTCGTGTGAGTGCAACGATATTGTATTTATCATACTGTTATCTACAAACTTATAATATAACATTCCTACATATATACATAGTGGTGCAATAAAAATTAGCACTTGAATATCTCCATTCATTTTGAGACATAAAAAAGCTTTATTAACGAAAGTTATTAACGAAATTAGCTTTATTAACGAAAGTTATAAAGTATAGAAGGGGCTATAATATAGCAGTAATAATTGTTTTGCATTTTTGCAGCTCTAGAGGAGCTTCAGACATTTCAAAGTCACCTCCATTTTTAAAATGAAATCATATATTTTTTAATACATTAGCTCGACATTTTTCAGAAAAAGGTATTAATCTATGTGTGTCAAAAAATGATTAGCTTAGCAGATATTTTAATTTGTGAAATTTAGCGCATGAAAGACAAGGAAAGACGCGGAGTGGTATTTTTTGTGTTTACGCTGACTTTGTCTTTCATAGCCAAATTTCTCTACATGTATAGGTTAATACCTTTTCGTTGAAAATGTTTAGCTAGATCGACTAATGTATTAAAAAATATATGATTCGGTTAAAAAAAGGGAGATAATACTGCAATTTCTGAAACTCCTCCCGCTGTACAAAAATTATTACTTCCATATTATAGCCCCCTTTATATTGAACAACTTTTATTCATAAAGTTTTTCCATATCTTCAAAAACAACGGAGATATTCAAGTGCTAATTCTTATTAGGCCACCCTGTATTGTATGTATATATATAATAGTTTATTAGTATATGGAGATATTGTTTCAAAATATTGTTGTAGTATATCGTCTAAAACATTTTGTGATCATTTTTCTATATGATTAACAAGAATTAATAGAATCTTGACTACGAAAGAAAAATTTTATATTTAATATTTATTTTTACTAAATGTTTCTTTCATTTCAATTTTTGCGATTATATGCCTTATTCTGGCCTAATATATATATTAGATGCATAACTAGTGAACTGCAAAGTTTTATAAGAATCTATATTTTTATGAAACCCAAATAAAAAAATGGAAGACTAAGTAGAGATTTTTTTCATCCAACACATATTTTTGGATGTCTAAATTTCACACAAGTGCATAGAAATACTCAGTCTAATTATTAGCTTTATCAAATGTCGCCTACTATTGGCTTTAAGTGCTTTATTTAAAATTTATTAGGAGATAGAAGAGTAAATATCCAGTTGTAGCAATTGAGAATGCATGTAACGGGGAATAACGACTGCATCGATAACGTAATGGAAATTAAAATTTCAAATAGTGATCATTATCATTGCAAAAGAGTCAGATAGGAAAGAGTTACATGAATGTGGTGACTTACTTGCGTGGTGGCGCACTCGGATGCTTGAAGAGCAGCTTTATGAGATTCCGCTAGATGGGGGATATCATCGTGATGATAATATTCGTACATACTCGTACCAAGTAGCTCTTGTGGTAGGAAACCTAACACTAAAGTAGCCCTGCGAACGTTTCTTATTTATCATTAGGATCATTTAAACTTTAGATCATTATCATTATTGCTATATAGTATAACTCTATTTATCTGAACCCATAGGAGAGCAAACACTCATATTCTCCAAGGAAACGTTTTTCTATTTTCTATAGGTTCTACTAAGCAATAAATTTTTTTAGTCATAGATACTACTACGTAATGAGAAATTTAATGCATTTGGACTTAATTAATCAGTATGTAGATGTTATAATAAATACAATGATGCGCCAATGCTTATAGCCATTGTAATTACGTACAGAAATGTATTAGATACATAATTTACTGATTTTCCCATTCAAATAAGCGAATTCAATCTGCGGGAATTAATTTAACTTGGTAATTAAAATTTTGTACCAGTAAATGGACTTCTAATAAATGGGGTTCTGATAAATGGAATTTTATTATATTCTTAGTATTAGACTATGGATACATATACAAATTTATATTTTGATGAATATAATTTTTTAAGTTAAATCTAGGTAAATAAGTATCTTACTAATTAAATCTTATAATAAGTGTTACACTAGATATTTTATATATAATATTTTTAAATATTATGTAGATTGTATGCATTTTTGTACCTTACAATTTTCAACTATTGTATACAAATCCGTAGTCTAGATGTTATTGTTAATGAACCTGGTATATGTATGTATGTGTACAGAGTGAATGAAAAGTAAGTTTAAAAAACACCATTCGCTTAATTCTACACCTTTGGGTCGGTGGAGATTTGTAAAAAAGAGTCTGATGCCAAATTAATCTTGAGCATGATTTTCAAGGTCAACATTTTTTTACTGCAGTGTACTCTACTCATCGCGAAAAGCAAAAGTTTCGAAGAAATCATGAGTCGCAAATGACTTCTTTTCCCGGAAAAAGATGTTAAAGTTTTAATAATCCTTACAAATTTCTTTTTACAAATCTTCTGCCATCCTGGTGTACAGAATCATGCCACGATAGTTTTTACACTTGCTTTTTATACACCCTGTACATATAAATTTACGAAATCTTATCGTAAAGTTTTAATTAAGAAATTACATTGACGAAAGAAACTTGAAATTGGAGTGAAGCAATAATTTTAGATAAATATGAAACAATATTTGTTACATATTTTAGAATTCTTTCTACTTGTAAGTGTGATTTTAGAATACGTACAAATTTAAAAGGAATATAAATCTTCTTTTTGTTGAATTATTAATATCTTTGAGTAATATGCGAAGAAAATTGTGTTTTTAATACCATTAATGAACAGAAAGGTTATTTATGTAATAGTTATATTTAAAAAATCATGTTTATAGCATAAAGCCCAAACTATATTCGTATTATAGACAAATAATATTTTATAAGTCGTATTCCGAAGCGATATATAGGTTGGAATGCTCATACATATGACGTATAAATGTGAAATAAGTTGGTTGATAAATTCAATATTGAAAATAAAAAATGCGATATACCAATTACATGTTGCAGTGTAAAATGTACAACGCTGCGAGAAAAGCAGTTAACGACGAGTTAACTTGTCAAACAATATGAACAGTATATTTAAATGCAGACGAAAATTTAATAAGTCTTACTCAATTTCTATCCAGGAAACACCCAGCAGATCTCACAAAGGATATAACCTAACAAACACGAAGATGGTACCCCGCTGGGAGTAGCCACCCACATGATAATCTAACAGCTAAAAAATTCTACCAAATGTCCAAATTGGACAAATTGTGAATGCGAAATATTAAATAAAAAAAAAAAAAGATGCAGATCTCACAAAGGATATAACCTAACAAACACGAAGGTGGCACCCCGCTGGGGGTAGCCACCCACATGATAATCAAACAGTTAAAAAATTCTATCAAATGTCCAAATTGGAGAAATTGTGAATGTAAAGAATTAAATAAATAAAAAAAAGAAAAAAATTTCTATCCAAAACAAAACAGTACTAAAAATTATAATTTTAGACAGCGTTGCTAATGATTTTCGATGTTGAAACAACATTAAAACCGGAGAAAAGAAACAAAATTTGAATACAGTACATATAAAAATTGGATAAAAATTATGTAAAAAGTACATCAATTATTTTCCAAGAAATTAAGTATTATGATTTAACATTTTACACAAAAATAATAATATAGATACGTTAAGTGTTCTAAAGTACAGATATAAGAATTATAGTTGAAATATTTATCATCATTTACCTCTGGTCGACGAAGAGGAATTTGCCATCCATCGCGTGTCGCGAGACAAACTTTATCGGTCTCAAACGTGGCTTTTTAGGCAAAGATGTAGGTAACGTTGACTGTAACCGACCAACTGCTACTAAACACGACAGATTGCAAGCTTCTCCATCTCCGTCACCTTCGTGTTCTTCGAGGTCGATTTTTGCAGGCGCCCAGGACTTCAAATATCCAGTACATTGTATAACACAATATTTCCAGTCTGTAAAAATATGCGATAGGATTCATTTATTGGAATTATTATATACGGTATACAATATTATTAGTTTGTACGATTTTCAACTGTATCTTCCTTTGATATTTAATGTTACGTACACGCAGCATTGCATCTTCATAATTTATTAAATAATTAAATGGTAGATATTTTTGTTTCTGATAAAATTAATTTTCAATTTTAGTAGATTGTTCTTTGCACAAAAACATTCAAAGAGATGTGTTTCTAATTTTAATGATTAACGAAAAACGATTTTCAAAGGACTAATAGAACAAACTGATATAAAGTTATGTAAAGTTGACAATTCATTTTCTTTAAGAGATTGAATTCTCGTAATATTTATAAAGATTCATGAGATTGATAGAAAATTTATTCTTATTAATATATAATTCTTTTCTTGAGATTGAAAACTTAGTTGCATATTATTCCTATGAAGAATGAAAGATGAACGGCATATGCAAGATGTTTTTTACTTTATTTGATTAAACATATGATCTGTGGTTATTGTTGAGAAAAGTTAAGTTGGCATGATCGCTAGTTACTACAAGCTAAGTTGGTACGACTTCTAACGACGCTCTTTTGTCTTAGAAGTCGACCACGTGTTAATAGACTAAGTGTATCCTGTGTGTTAAGACGTGTTGTACGAGGCGGAGAAATATAAAAAGATAAATCGAATCTGTGTGAATCGATTAATTATCAACCCCAAACCTACATTAATTAACAGCTATGAAGAAGGAAAAAATATTATATAAACATAGGTCGTTTGAAGCTTTATTAAAAGGTTATAAAAAGAATACCGAATAGGAGAGGAATAATACTATGCAATATAATTAATGTAATCAGTAGTTATTAACACCCCCTTTCAAAATGTTTAACGTTCACATTTATAAAATTGACAACGGTCAAAAATCGAACTTATTACTCTATAAAGCTTGTATTAATTTTAATTTGTTCTGTTTTAGTAAATCAATGATCAATTGCTTCGTATTAATTCACCATGTATATTAATAATAAATTCACAATAGATGCCTCGTACCATGGAATATTGTCCTTTTTATTTTTGTTATAATTTCTGAATATTTTTCTTATTTATATAAGTTACATTCTTTTCTTACTTACACCCACAGAACATATGAAAAACAGAAGCTGGGAGAAGCTGAAACATGTATAAATTCAAAGAAACAGAAGTCGCGGAGAGTGAATTAGTGATAGCGCGATAGTTTATTTGAATCATTAAAACGACGACATCCTTCAATCAATCTTCCTACGATTGTATTTATTCAAATAGCTTGTTCATTCATTATAATATCTTTGAGAAAATGGCCTGAAAGTTTATGCGAACATGAAGCAACTATTTATTTATTGTGATTTTACGATCTCTTTTTTCCATTTATATTCTGAAACATACCTTTGTTATTATTTTTACGGCATAACAAAGAATTAGCTATAGTTATAAATAATTACTTTGATAGACTTGAATTTTAGTTGTTTGTATGCAAATGGTTAATGACATCTAATTATTTACAGCAAAACTAGTTTATAATATTTAATGAAGTCCGCCTTTTTAATTTTAATTGTAGATGTATTTCAAAAGTAAAGTCACTCGGCAATTAAAAAGCCTGTTTTAAAAATGAAAATAGACGTGCATGGTCAAATAATGATGAGTAGTAAATTAAGGTATTATGTAAAACAAAAGCTTGACAAGAGATATCGCAACAACTGTTAAATTCTAAGATAAAACTTCTATTTTTAGTATTAATCATAATAATATGGATGCTTGTATCACTTTTGATTAGTGTTAAACCAGAATACGGAAAACAGAAGATCTGCCTTGCAAACAGTAATAATATGATGGAAATTCTTAAATATTTAAAATTATTATCAATTTCTTTAGCTACAAGTATATAATCTTATTTCTACTGTGCTATAACTGACAGAAAGAAACAATTTTTATTATAGAATATATAGAGTTCATGATCTCATATGTGGGATTATGGGATATATGGAAAATTTGTATTCACTATAGATTGTATAATGAAATACATTTCTTGAAAAATTGTATAAAGAACACGAACAATATGTTTTTATAAATATTTTAGTTAAAGAAATATAAAAACTTAAATAGTTAAAGAAACAGCATTTATATGAAAATACTTTACGTCCTCTTTAAGGATTCTTTCTGTTTTCCTGGCTATTACACTTATTATACTTTTAATTTATTTTAAATAATTCATAATTTCTTAATCTTGAAAAGCATTTATATGAAAATACCTTATGTCCTCTTTAAGGATTCTTTCTGTTTTCCTGGCTATTACACTTATTATACTTTTAATTTATTTTAAATAATTCATAATTTCTTAATCTTGAAAAGCATTTATATGAAAATACCTTATGTCCTCTTTAAGGATTCTTTCTGTTTTCCTAGCTATTACACTTATTATACTTCTAATTTATTTTGCATAATTCATAATTTCTTAATTTTGAAAAGCATTTATATGAAAATACCTTATGTCCTCTTTAAGGATTTTTTCTGTTTTCCTGGCTATTACACTTATTATACTTTTAATTTATTTTAAATAATTCATAATTTCTTAATCTTGAAAAGCATTTATATGAAAATACCTTATGCCCTCTTTAAGGATTTTTTCTGTTTTCCTGGCTATTACACTTATTATACTTTTAATTTATTTTAAATAATTCATAATTTCTTAATCTTGAAAAGCATTTATATGAAAATACCTTATGCCCTCTTTAAGGATTCTTTCTGTTTTCCTGGCTATTACACTTATTATACTTTTAATTTATTTTACATAATTCATAATTTCTTAATCTTGAAAAGTAGAATACATATTTGTACATGGCTAGAAATATAAAGTAGTGAAAAAGAACGAAAGGAGAAGGTATGTAAAGCGATTCTTTTACCCGTCTTTGAAGTAGTGTCCACTTTTCGCCTTTGATAAATCACGCGGCAAATATTCAGGTCGTAAGATCTTAGGACTGATGACAAAGGACTAGCGATACTGTACATATTTCACTGATATGTTTTTAACATTCTTTCTCAGCAATACATATCTTTAACAGTTATGATGTTATTTATATTTCATTCTTTTTTATGTAAAAGAATAAAATATCCTCTTGTTAAAATTACTAGAAGTATATGTATACAATTCTGTACGAATAAGTTTTTCAAAATTGTTGTCGTCCTATCTTTTACTTCCAGAGTTATCAATTTTGAATGTATAAATATATGTACATGTAAATAGAAACATACCTTACCATGTTTGTAAATAAAAATAAAATAAAATAAATACACAATGTAGTATAAAATTAGATTGAAGTGTAAGAAATAAGTTGGCACGTATAATTATTATTTTACTTTGATGAAGGACAATGTAAATTTTGCAGAAGTCCTCCGATATATTCCTGATTAATTGGAAAAAAGAATATACATTTAGTAATTGTAATCTAATTATTTTATAGCGCCTTATAATGCATATATATGCATACTTACCGACATTTTGTTGCTTTTTTCGTCGATGACATCCGCCAGCAGTATCAGTCTCCTCTTTCACTTGTAATTCACTGCAACGAACTCCTTCGACTTTTCGTTTCATTCTACAGAAAAAAGATCTTCGTGCACCAGGACATAATCTTGATACACCCTGAGGCACATCAGTTTTCACCGGTAACATCGCTAAAACAATGTTAAACAAACTTGAATATATTATTCTTTAATGCTAATTCATTTGTCTAATATTGTACTTTGTTCAAAAGGCAAGTTTAGAAAATAGTTTGAGAAAGATAGAAAAAGGCAATCGTGAAACATAGTATTATAGAATTTCACATCTTAAATGTCATTACGCATGACGCGAATACTAATATTTATTTCCTATAAGAAACTGAAGATGCGTGCTTATCGTATCTGATCTTAGAAATGCAAAAAATTTTGACTGGCAAAGAAATAATTATTTTCTATATCGTTCATTCTGAATTCCTCGTTATTTTATTATCCTGTCAAAAAGTTAAAATTAGCGATTTAGGTATTTATTTCGTGTCTCACTCAATTAAAATTTTTTCAGGTAATGATTTTTTCTCTCCAAATAATTTTATTGCATTCATGTTTTCAAGTTACTCAAAAACAGATTTCGACATTTTCTTGAGTTTAAATCAATTTCACGAAGGAAGACATATACCTGTTTTTATGAGCAAAACGTATAAAAGAAATTAAAGAAGACTGTATAAAGAAAAAATTAATTCTATTTAAACAAAGATGCGATAACGAACACATATCTGTTAGTATTTTATTTAAATTCTGTGAAACATTATATTTTTGAATATAATCAAATCAAAATTTCGATGACTGTGTTACAGAGAATGATAAAATCCGTTTTCAAAAATATGAAGCTGCTTTCGTTTCCTTTTTCTATTCGCGACCGTATTGACGCGTGCAAATATCAAGTTCTTCGCATAATTTCCCGAGGGGAAATGTTACATGTGCATGATGTGTGTCGCATATTTGTAGCTAAATCGGCCTTGACAGAAGGAAGAAATGTAAAGTTCGAAGACGTGATTCATATAAGCAAATATTAAGTCGATAGGTAAATGCATATTAATCCACACCCGAAAGGCCGAAAGATGTGGCGTAGGTGGGGTTAGGTTAGGGTTGGTGTTAGGGGGGCTGTCTTTAGTGTTTCCAAATTTTAAGCTTACAACGCTTATCATGTAAAATTCTGCGAATATAACTTTAGTTTTGTATTAGTATATTTTGTTTTAATGTGCGTGTTAATTATTATTTATTATTATTTAAACTTTAATTCTTTTTATTATTATATTCTATTGCTATGTTCTACCTAATTTTACTATAAATTGCAAAAATGTAGGATACTCTCTGATGTGAAAACATTATACTGACACACCATTGCTATGTTTCAAATAATAACTTTTTCAAAAAATATATATACATTGCTTTTTAAATGACGTATGTAGTTTTATATAGAAATATTTCTTTTTATTATTAGAACACTTGTAAAATTTCTAAACTTTTTAAATTTATGCTATATTGTAACTTGAGTTTAATTCGAATTTGATTAAAAATTCTGATATTGAAATTTATTATTAAATAAATGTCCATCTATCACATATAGGTATACATATATAGCGGCACATGAGCTAGAGGACAGTTCAAATCATGTTGTTTTGTCTCGGAGTATCAATATCGTTAGGATACACATAATGTAATAATAAATAAACTTCGGGCAAAACAATGTCGCCGCTACGTGCAACCGTCGAACGAAGGCGAATTCGAATTTTCTGGCTCTCCCCCGACCAGTATAAATAAACGGACGCAACCAAAAAGAGTTCAGTTATCAACGAATTATCAGCGATCTAATTAACGAATTTAATTAGCAATCTTATTTTGCGACTTATACACTGTTTTAGCGAATCCGTTAGTACGAACGTCTCAGCGAATATTGTCTGTATATTAATTTATTTAATTACTTTAAATATACTCGACGGTTTCAACAACGAACTATTTCGTCATTAAACCTCACCGACCAACCATCCTCTACACATAAACCTCTATACATATTTAAATGAAAACTTTTATAAAGTAGATAATATCCATACAGAAGCAAAAAGCTTTTGCCGATACAATACACAATAACATATAACATAGTCTGGAATTCACAGTCATAAAAGTATCATTTTTTTTTTTTATTTGGTAGTTTATTTACAATCAATTCTCATTGAGGATTATAAGTAACTTCTTCTGGCGTGGCACTGTAACTTGGATTATAAAAGTCTATAGTATGTTCGATTCTAGTTGAATCTAATGCTTCAATCTAATGGGTATTTTCCTTTTAGTCTGCGGACCTGATCCGTCGTGTCAAGTAGGTGGGTAACTAATAGGTTATGATGGTTGTTAACTCTTATATTATATCTGTTTCTGAACTTGTATATTTCTTCCTTAACCGTGGGTATCTTGAGGTCGCGATGGATCGTTTCGTTGGTAACATACGAAGGTGCATCTATTAAGGATCTTAGAGTTTTTGATTGGAATCGTTGGAGAATTTCTATATTGGAGTTACTCGCAGTTCCCCATAGTTGGATCCCATAGGTCCAAACAGGTTTTAATGTGGCTTTATATAGCATTATTTTGCTCTGCATGCTTAAGTTGGAACGTCGGCCAATGAGCCAGTAGAATTTTTTGAGTTTAGCCTTGAGTTGCTTCGATTTGTCTATGATTTGTTGTTTCCATGTCAATCTCCTGTCCAGAGTCATGCCCAGATATCTGATTGAATCCCCGTTAGGAATTGTAACACTGTTAATGGTCACCTGAGGGCAGGTTTGTTTCCGCAGCGTGGAGGTTACATGTGTGGATTTGTTTTCATAAAAGTATCATGACTGTCTAAATATCTGTATTGTTGACGCTCGTACTTGAGTGTTATGTAGTTAACGCGTATTGTAGCCCCACTAACCTCTTAACGATGCCCGTAGTACGATGATCGGGCCAAATATAAATATTAGCGGCGGCGCCCTCCTAAAGTTATAAATATTTGTGGAATATTTGATAAGTAATTACAACCTGATGCAATGATTGTGGTAGATGCAAGTACTACAAAAAGTTTATTTATACAAAAATCACTAATACAAAATTAATAATCTGCAATGGTGTGATACAATTCGAAACATTCTGGTAGATGTAAGGGAACTTTACACTTCTTACACTCCCACGTTGTTTCTCTACGTTTTTTATTTTTTTGGCAAACTCTACAAGGTTTTGACGGTCTTAATTTTGATGCTGTTGGGTCAATGTGTTTTGGAAAATGAGCCCAATGCTTCGCGTGCAGTCTCTCTGGCATATCTCCGGAAGATAATTGTCCTCGTTCTCTATAATTCGATTTTTTGGGGATGCTTCTCTAGAATTTATGAAAATAAATTTCAATGTGCGAATGTGACCAAGAATAATTTGAAACTGATCACGATACGAAGAGATAATAAGAATATATTACGAGCCTTGTCTGTGCTATTTGTGGTGGGGCAAATTACAAACCGCGACCGTCGTACCACGAGCGATGCCCGTAATATTTACGATTGACCCGATCATCGTACTACACAACTAGTGCGAATGGCTGGAAGGCTGCGCGAGCTTGTTTACGTTTTCGGCCCAAAATTCTCGAACGTAAATCGTAGGTTAAGGGATTAATGTTGTATACAATCTTTTCTTTAGTCAAGCCGTATTCGTCACTTTCCATAATACATCGCATGCATCATAGTTATGAAATTAATCTCTTGTTAAACCGTAATGGTGTTATACTCCAACCAGCTAATTCCCTTTCTTAAGAATGTTCCTCTACAATTTGAAAACAATTAGAGGTGTTGTTTTCTTTCGTTCACGAGACAATTTGAAAATTTTTAATACGCAACTGGTTACTTTAAAATTTTTTTACTTTGAATTTTATAAAACTATAGCAAGTAGGTATGTCTAGTTAATAAGTTTGATTGCAACATGAAAATATTGTAAAAATAGTTCAAAAAAATAGTTTGCCTCGTCTTGTCTAATCTAACGTATAAGCATGATTCACGATTCCAGTTCATTATAAATGTAGATTATAACAGAGAAGATAACAGAAGAGCTTTTTGAAAAAAGGATCCATAAGAGAAAACAGCGAATTAAGTAAATTGTGTTGAAAGTTCTAGTTCTAATTTTTTAACATTAGCTACATTTGAATTTACAATTATAATCTAAGGTTTTTAAAGAACATTGTTCTTCCTATATTTACAAAATAAATACAATAATTCGACTAGTTGACGAGAAAATACTTTCGACATTTATGTTTGCCATAGATTTACAAGCCCTTTCTTCGGGAAGCTTTACAATTGTACTTTTCCTGTAAATGTGTGTAATGTACATGGTAATAATTATGTACATTATATTTGATTGGTTTCAATAATTACCCTTACATATTCGTTGAAATAATCTATTTGAATAATTTATATAATCACCAGACTAAATGATCTTTGATCTAAACAACAGGCAAGAGCTTACATAGAATATAGAGACTACGAAAAGTTCTAAGATTTAAAATTGATTATTTAACTCTCTATTACTACTTATACCTAAGCTCCATTATATAAAATTATTGTAAAGTTGTTCGGCTGTAACGTATAATATCAAAACATTATGAGCTCAGGATATGCGGTTCGTTGAAAATAATTAAAAATATTATGAGGTTTAATGTGTAACAAAAAAAATTTCATTTAAGAACGAAATGATAGCACATGTACAATAAGAAAATAATAATCAACATAAATTGTAACTAACAATAATTACTTATCAAACATATATACTTATTTAATAATGGGTATATCCCCCTTTATTTTCTATTACTTCTATTATACGATTTGGTATCGATTTATATAGTTTCTGGATATAATTTTGACTCAACGTATCCCATTCGCGTACAATTGCGCTTTTTTAATTCTTGTACGTGTTGATACTGCTTTCCATTCGCGTATAACGGCGTGAACAAGTTCTGCCCAGCAATTTTCAATAATATTAAGGTCCGGGGAGCGTGCAGGCCACGGCAAAATAGATATATTATTTTCATTAAAATATGATTGTACCAATCTTGATGTGTATTACAGATGCATTATCTTGTTGAAATATGTAATCAGGTCCAGAAATGCGTTCTGCATGATTATTTATTTGTTCTTTGATTAAATTTATGTATCAGACACTATTCATTCTCCCATCGATAAACCTGATACTTGTCTTGCCGAAACAACCGATGCCGGTCCAAACCATCACGCTGCCTCTTCCCATTTGTCGTCGAATTGCTGACATTGTCTCTTTTTTTATGTCATGAAAATAATATTACAACCCATCAGGACCATCCAAGTTGAATCTTTTTTCGTCTGAAAATAGTATCTTTCTCCATTTCTTTTTCCAATGCACTCTTTCTTTTGCAAAGCGTAAACGTTCTACTTTGTGCTTCGTTGTTAACGAAGGTTTCTTTTTCAATTTTAGCCTTTTAATATTTTTGCAGGATAGTAGAACTCGACGAACGCTTGAAACACTGGCACTAACATTAGATCTCTCCATTATTTGCTTCGTTGTTAACTGTGAGTTGGAAGCTACACGCAATATTGCTCGCTTATCACGATCGGATAACGATGACGGCCGACCAGTACTTTTCTTTTTGCCATAATCTTCAACATTTTTTAAGAAATTGTGTATTACTCTACGACTTCTTTTTATTACTTTCGATATTTTTGCTACTGATAACAGTTGCTGTTTTAATTCAAGAATTTGCTTTTTTTCAGACTCGTTTAATCTTTTTCCGCGTCCCATAGTTACAAATTTATATAATATTGTACTATAATCTTTACTCGTTGATAGATCATGAACTACTGAGCAATTTCTAAACATATTAACAGAGTGTGCTATCATTTCGACCTTAGTATTGTAGTATCGTTGACGAGGGGCCTGGGGGGTATCGTGCGAATTATAAACAAGCGTTTGTTGAGCATGTGCGTGGTGGGATTAAGACGAAAGATATGAGGCTAAGACAAAAGATAAAGGGTTGCTAAGGGACATAAACGAATTAACAGCAGTATGAGTTGAGAAGCCAGAGAGTGCGAATTGCGCTGTCGAGATAGTGTTGCTAGCGTTCTTGAGAGAGAGTTGAATCCGGGGTGACGAGAGTTACTAATTAATTATCTAGTTGTCTTAATTATAATATGTTGTTGCGATTAGTTCATGTTAAGTAACCATCGTTTACTGTTTAATCCATTTATTGTAAATAAACTAATTATAATAGTTTACGATACTACAGTATGGAACAGTTTTTCTTTGTTGTATACAAACATCTACAACATTGTGACTTATTTCCAGCAAGCCGCATATTCTGAGCTCATAATATTTTGATATACGTTACAGACGAAAAACTTTACCCGCGTCATTGAGAAATTAAAGATAGCACACCTGGGCTATCTTTTTGGCGAAGAGTGTATATTAACGCTCTCTATTTATATTATATTGAAAAAGTTGTTACCGCTCATTTCCGCCTTGGTATTTAGTTGTAAGCAGTAAATTATGTTCGCACACTTTGCGGCACAATTATACAGGGCAAAAGGGGCATGTGAAAGATTTTCTTTAGAACTCCATTGTTCATAAATTACCGTATAATTCTCTAGCAATAACAATAAAAGACAAAAGTTGATGAATAGAAAAATTAAAGCAAAATAAGCGAAATAACAATGAAAATGACTTTTGCTTACCTACACATACTGTTACGAGAAATATGAGGGGAAATATATAGTATTTATACATGTAACAAGAAATATATAAATGACAATTGCGTATGAGATAGTGTATAAGATGCGATGAATGGACATACGATTGACTATGGATACGAGGAATTTGACGAGGGTGTACGGAATTTTTGAGAATTTACGCAGTTCACGGACCGAAATCGAAAAAATAAGAAATTTCATCTTATAGTTAATTTGATTTACTATGTTTGATCTCATGAATTTCATTTTTGTTATCTTATGTTTATTATGAAGGAATTAAATAAATACGATTACACAATTTTCTCATAAATTAAAATGTTACAAACTTAGAATTTTCAGTATTCGGCTTTGTATAAATTTCTTACGTTATTTTATTCTTCAATAATAAAGCCAAGTTACTATAAGCAAGAATATTGCAAAACCAAGTCACACGCACACACACATATATATACATAATTTCGACCAATTACTTTATTCGAATCTTTATTCGAAACGCAATGGATACTCGCGTGTCATTTGCATACAAATCTCGCAATTACCGGCATTCTTACGGTGTTACCGTTATAATGACGCTTCGACACTTGATCAATTAGCCATCAAAAGTGTCAGCGAATGCGCGATACCGACCATTTTCCAGCTCAGTCCCCGGTTTATTAATTCCTTTGCAACAAGCATCGATGATTAACGACCGCGAGACCTCGTCTCGAAGTCCTCCGCGCGTAAATCGTACCATCACGTAACATCCTCGAGATCCTGGCCGCGCATAAGCAGTACCGCTTTTCTCTCCTTTAAACGAGTTTCTTTCGTAAGCCGCTTATCTCGCGGCGCTAATTCGAAGATGTTTATCGACAGGCAGATGCTGCCGAACGACTGACATTTATCAGAATGTAACTCGCATTGACGAGCAACAAGTACTTAACGGTCCTGGAACCGACCGAGGGAATGTCGAAAGGTGTCATAACTAATGGATTCGTGAGGGGAAAGTCGACGCTTGTAGCTGACTGATAAAAACCATTTCGTCAGGATTGTGATATTTTTGAAGGAGCATTACTCTCTCGCCTTTAACGTGCTTCTTATTTTTCTAAAATGTTTCTCAGTAATATATTGAGTTGATCGGAAGTTTTGTAGCGATTTAAGGAAAACCTGTAAGCAATGTGAGCCTCAATGTGAGAGACCAAATTGACCAATTAGACTTTTTGTACATTTGTCAATTTTACTATAGAAGAACTGCATTTATCTGAATTAATCGGGGCATAAGCAATGTAGATAATAGTAGCTCATTGATTCTCACCATTACGTATGATCTTTCGTTTATGATAGGAATTTACGTTCAAATAATTTGATCTAATCATCGGGAGTTCATTTATGGATACTAATTAAGATTCCGTTTTAATAAAAAGAAATCTACTATATTTATACTATACAAATCTACTATACAAATTTTTATGTATAACATGAATGTATGAATTAATAGACCGAAAATATTTATGTAAATTTGCGTTTTCACAGACGCTATTGAAGCAGTGAAATTTGAATAAAGTTGTCGCATCTTCTACGTATCTTGACTCTATGGAAAAGTGGTTTCATAAATGGGGCTTCAAAATTAATGAAAAAAAATCCACACATGTAACCTTCACACTGCGAAAACAAACCTGCCCTCAGGTCACCATCAACAATACAATAATACCTAGCAAAGACACAGTCAGGTACCTGGGAATGACCCTGGACAGGAGATTAACGTGGAAGAATCACATCCAA
>JACXIM010000069.1:875725-961455 GCA_014737505.1 Bombus sibiricus | reverse complement strand
TTCAAGATTTTATTAGATATTCATATTAAGTAATATTTACTTATTTATTATACCTACTTATAAATTATGCTCATCTATAATAAGTATTAACTTATTATAAATAATTAGCCATGTCACTGCGCCACGCTAGAAAAAATTACTGAAAATTCTCAATGCGAGAATTGATTGTAAATTCTAATAAATAAAAAAAAAAAAAAAATCTACGTATTTTATATATTTTTGTATTTGATGTATTAAGTATATCCGAAAACATTGAAATGTACGAATGGTGCAGTAAATGCTAATACCAATATAATACTATATTTTTATATGTGTGTTTATCTTGTCCAATTTTGCATATTTACAGAAACAATGGTAACTAAGATTCTATTTCAAAAGATAATGTTTGTAACGTCGTTAATTTCCTGTATTCTATAATTTGTCGAACAAATCAGTAGACTTTTAAGCAGCTCATATCAATGAGATTCTCCTGAAATTAACATTTTATTGAATAATGTACTTTTGCCATTTATTGCTGAGCTCCACGATGTTCTTTTAAAATATTTTGGTTTTTCAATAATGAATTGTTTGAAATAGATTTAGACACTTTCAGCTTCTTTTTTATCACGTTGACTGCCACGCGTGTTTTCAAAGAAATCTCCGTCAGGCCACGCGTGCAGCAGTACCAAGCGTTCTCTACTAGGTGCTCCCATCGATATTTTAGTAATGCAAGCGGTGGTCTCAAGAATGATCTCTCGTTTCGTTTGTTCGCAACATTAAAACCACTAGCTGTTGTCGAATATAATGGAGGAAAGTGTGGTATAGATTATTCCGACCAAATGGTTTCTTATGCCACCACAATTAGAAAAGCAATCAAATGGTACAGAAAACATGGCGTTCAACTCCTTCTGGGAATTTCTGTTGCAAACGCTTTGACGGTTTACAAAATTGCAACAAGGAAGAATATAAATATTAGAATATTTAGACAATTATTAGTTGCAAAATTATTAGGGTCGTCTGAAAATGCAAAAAATCCTTGTCTTCGACGGAGTCAGCGTAATATCGCCGTTCGGAAAAATGATTGCGGAAGAAGCATTAGACGCGCGTGCAAACTATGTTATGCAAATAAAAGACGTCGAATGGACCGAACAAAGGCACAAAAGAATTTGAAGAAAACAACAACTTATTGACCAAATTGTCCCGACCAATCTCAGCTATGTATAGAATGCTTTAAAGTTTTACATTCTAAATAATTTTTTTAATAAACCATTTACGCATTACTTTTATAACAATTCAACTGTTTTATTATTATGGAATATCTTTTCAAATACCTACGACGATCCTTCGCAAGTAGTCAAATAAGCGACACCCGAATATAGGTTATGTGGCCTGACCAGAAACTTTGCTGACACCCGAATATGGGTGTCGTGGCAGTCAACGTGTTATGAACTTAATGATCACGATAAAAATGTATAAATTGAGTTGGTATTGATGTACAAATGTATAAATTGAATTGGTAATTGTTCTATAGCAGAATAAGTGGTGTTGATCGTCGATTGCAGATTGTAAATTCAGACATAAACGTTATAAATGGAAGATTTAAAAACGCATTTCAGGCATTTGCTACTTGTTTCACTTGACTCGATCAAAGCTCGGTAAAAGCTTAATAAAATTTGAAAGAGATATTACTGATAATAATAAGACCATTTTAACTTTTGTACTTTTGTTTATGGAGAATTGCAACGATGGATGGTTATAAATAATAGCAAGCGTGTTAGAAGTCGTGATCTACCAATTTATTGGAAACGTTAAATTAAAAGGAGCGTTTAAAAGAAGTGTATGATTAAGCTATTAAACCTATCATAAAATTATAAACGCATCAAACAAGGTATTATTAAATTCCTCTTACAATAAAGATACTTCAGCATCTCTCGTATTATTCTACCTAATAATTTTTACCTTTTAACATTACTAAACGGCACACTATTATCTTAAGAAACTTTGTATTTTTAAATACCGGCAGGTTAAGAAGATATGTGTTATTAATTTATACCACTATTGTAAATTTCTCTCGATTAAATTATCCAAATTCTACGTGAGAAAATACTTGTCAAATATATGATACAAGTTATAATAAGTAATTTTTACTAGATATAAATACGGAGGATCTTAAAATAAAGTCAAGAGATTATTTAACAGTCAACACGTGTTAACACGTGGACACAGACAAATCGTATAACATTGGTACGTACTTTTGGCATCTATTAATCGTTCGCGTGGACTAAGATCCGAAGAGGACAACTGTTCCTTCACCTTGGCAACATCTTTTGGATGCAGGATATCGAACCAACTTTGACCCAACAGGTCACCCTGTGCAGACATAAAAAATTCATTTCTATAATATACAATCTTTCTACATTTAAAATTTTCATGGTATCAAACTGTACATTTTACTAATTGTTTCATCCCCAAGGTCCAGGTAAAAGGAAGAAAAGAGTTGCAATTGATTTTGTTTAGGAAACTGTGGACATATAATCATTCACAAAACTCTTTGTACATCCTATAAAAGGACTATCTATATAAAAAATGTATTACATCTTGTACATGTAAATGTAAAAAAATTTTCTACATAATATTTTTCAATCAAATTTTACAAGCATTTATATAATAAAATAATGTAATAAGGAAAAATCATTTATTTTGATACATTTTTAAAAAGTTTAGTGAGATTTTAAATTTAGCAAGCTTCTAGATTTTTTCTTAGATTTTTTTCAGTATAGTATAACTTATTATATATTTATTATATATATTTATAATATAAATATGAAATAATAATAACCATTTTATAGCACTATCTGTATAAATGTAAATATTCTACGAAAGTATTCAAATAAATGAGAAGAAAGAGATTATATTTCCGCAATCATGTTATTTCAATCTGTAGACTAAGTTAACATTTTTTGAGTTCCTTGGTTTACTTTCAAAGTAATTCCTACTTTGCTTTTAAAGTAATTTTCCAACATTCTTAGTATCGTCAATCCTATTTGTGTTCTTAATTTTAATCTACTTTTCAAATATGTTAACTTTACTGTGAAATTTGTTGGAATCGTATTTTAATAAAGATAGCCTTGTTATAGAATATAGATAGTTTGGAAAAATTCCTGGTGAGCCAGTAGGGATTTGGAGCCTCTCAGGAATTTAATTTTTATACCAAAAATAATGTGGATAAAATTACAATTATAAATTCTTTCTAATTGTCACGAATAACGAGAGAACATATATGCTAGACATCATGTCTCGTTACGGACAGTATTATATTGCAAAATTTACAGATCACAGAGAATAGATTTATTTTATTACCAGGTATACTACTTCTATTTTAGATATAACGCTTGAAGAAATTTATTTTATTACTCGTGTTTTATTACCAGTATATCGAAAGAAACAGAAACTGGATACCTGAGAATAATTGAGTGTCTGCAAAACAGACTCGGATACATAAAGAATTCTTCCACGATCACAGCCCACCACGAAGACAAAACCCTCCGCAGCCTGAAACAAGAGAAGGCGCCTTTGATTACGTCACCTAGATCAAATATTAATTGCGATTATGCAATGAATATCATGGGAAATCGATGGATATTGTTATTGATAATTGTTTGAAGTTATTTCAATTTTCTGGGCTTGAAAAAAGCAATCAACGAATTAGTAATTTGATAAATGTTCTAACTTTAATGAACTCTGCAAATGGAGAAGTGTTTTGTAAATTACGTAGCGAATTTTCTTTTGTAAGATAAAAATAAAGTAATGTAAGATTGGAGAGATTGTTTAGATGATACACTTTGACAATACAAATATTTTTCTTTCACTCATATCGATTTTAATTGTTACGAGTTCAGAGAATTATTTAGCTTTAATGTAAAATTTTTATTTCTTGCTGTTTCTTTTTTAAACGTTAGAAACTTTTTTATATTTTCTAACGTTTTACCTTTATATTTCTATTTTATGTAAAAAGTGTATATTATTTTTTTTTTTGCATATTAATAAAGCTATAGGAAAATCTATACACCTGATAATAATAATCAACAGCATTTTATGGAAAAATATTTTCTTATCAATTCTATATATTATACGTGAACCACACATGTTTCTATAAATTCATACTTCTATGAATGCTATTGAATCTAAATAGACATTTATTTCACTTGTTAAATATTATAACACATATTTACTTTACTTGTATTTTGTTCTATTATGATAAATATAAACCTATTTTTTCTTTTTACGCAGTTTATCGACTATACAACGTAACTTGAATTAAGTTACGTAATTAACTTGAATGAAGTAGTTAGTAGTAAAATTGAAAATTATAAGATAAGAAAACCTTGAAGTAAGTAAAACAATTTAATCGTCTAGTATCGGAATAGAAAAAAGAGAAATAGATAAAATGAAATAAATAAATAAATAAATAGATATATAAATCATGTTATTTTTACATCTACATAATAATGTTTCATTCAATATATAATTTACAGCTTATTAACATGTACTTGGGTATTTGTTTTATTAAAAATCCATCAATCTTTTAATAAATTCCAATTCCTTAAAATCACTTCTGAGAAGGAATCTCGTCAGTGTCATTTAAATAAACTTATTTACTGTTTATTTATGGCTTTTTGATCAATACCTTGACACATAATGAAAAAGAATTTGCATGTATGTAACTACTATGTAACTTGTGTCGCCTGAACCGTTTTCTAACAGAAACTTGTCTAATAAATTACAGAATTAATAGACAATATTTGCACTATCAACGACTAAAACATAAAATTTGTAGCAAAGAAATTAAGATGTAAATTACGCGAATATATACACATTGAAAAGAAGTATATAATTCATACTGAAAGGAAACATCTTTGAACTAAAAACCGTATAGTGAGTTTGCTACTTGTGATTACTGGTCCGTAAAATAAATTCAGGAACCGACAACATTTTCTATGGAAAAACTCAAAAATAAAATTAATCAAATTACATGATCATCGAATTTTCCTTGGGAATATCCTTTATTCTTCTATGAACAAATAGATATCATCTGATGTGAAGGGATTAAATAAATGAGTATATTCTTTGAACTTATAACTTTGAAAAAGGTTTAAAATGATACATTCCTAAGTTAGGCAGTTTCAAGATTTTTCTAACTTGAGACCATGTTGGTTAATCGTGTTGTTGCAATGTTAGTAATCAATCAATGAAATTTGTTAAAGGTTACGTGAAGAAGATTCGAAAGTGAAACTATTTTACATAGTTGTAAGATTTTCCCTGCAAATGTTTCACCTTTCTACTATCCCACATACATTATATACAACTGGTTAAATAAACAAATACACGATAGCATTGTGGCGACACTCGATAACACAAATACCGCCACTCGACACTAACTACCAACGGACGACGGCAGCGCAATCTACCGAACTGACCTGTTTTTACGACCAGGTTTTCAGGACAAAAATCGGAAGAAAAAACAATATTATATATAAGCACCGCTCTACAGCGACTTAAATCTAATTTATAAATCGTAACGCTAAAAAAAATTGTATGGCTATATCGTACCGTCACGTATCGGTACTTTTGTCTAAATCATCCCACAACCGAAGTCCATTGTTTATTGTGAACAACATACAAATGTAATACTCATCTACTGGTCAATAAACGTTATAAAAAAAAGTAGTGGTTAGCGCCTTAGGTTACGAACGTTCGGAACCCGGGTTCGAATCCCGACGACCGAAGTTCGATTTTTCTTTCACGATTCTTAAATAGGAAGAAAATACAACAGTACGCCATTAGCGACATCTACAAACAGGAGCTATCACAGTTAACACGACACACCCGCCTCAGCATCTTTCATTCTGTACCAATTAACCGTATCTATTCTCGACTCGATGGTAAAAGTCAAAGATCTGAAAATCGAATAGGTTCCAACGACGAGTATTTCCAAATGGATCACCAGGATACCCGAGGCGACTCATCCTGATCGCAAACGTGAAATTCGATCGCATGTAAATTGTGTAAATCTCGTAACGGCGAATGGACTGGTTTAAGTACATAGGGGCGTACGGACGTTAATGAATGTTGTATAGAACCGAAGATATATCGTCACAGGCTTCGCAAATGTCGATTACGCAACGACAACGCACTTAGTCTGGCTGGCTTACCTGCCAAGGAGATTGACGATACGCATGCGAACATTGACGCGCTGCTGCTCTCGCACTATCGTGATCATTCGATAAGGATCCATGCGCTTCGGGCTTTCAGGGTAACAAGCAAAAGTTGTACACGTCGTACCGGATGTCTGATCAATTTTAACCGATTGTTTCTTGCTAAACCTAGTCTCCCTTGTTTTAGTTTTTCTCGTTAATGTTTGTAGGAGGTAATTGTTCAAGATATTAGTTTGGCTAGTGGAGTGAAGAATGTTGAAACGAATGTTGAAATTAAACGTTATTTGCGTTTGATGCGATTAAACACAGGAAGACCTAAGTTGAGATTAAAATTACATTTTAACGTGATTATATTAGGTTGTGTAACAAATTCATTCTACCGTGTCATGAGAGATGAAAGTCTTGCTGTAATCTAATGTATCTGCTAATAAACAATTTTGTACTAACCACACATACCATTCATTTTTTCTCAACTGGTATTATTAAATGACGTAATGTGTCTATTCATACTATTTGTATATATTCAACATGTCACATTAGTCTGAACATTTAATAAAATAATTCTGAATGCAGAACATATTTATTTTTACAGAGAGTATTCGCCATCATATTTCCTTAATTATATAGAATAACAAAATATTGTTAAGAAATCTTAAGTTGATCGCTAGTTCCTACAAGCTAAGTTGGTACGACTTCTAGCGACGTTCTTTTGTCTTAGGAGTCGACCACGTGTTAATTATCTGAGTGTATCCGGTGTGTTCAGGCGTTTTGTACGAGGTAGTGAAATATACCATTTTAATAGGATCTGTGTGAATCTATTAAAAACCAACCCCAAACCTATATTAAATAACAAATATTTCAAATAAATGTTACTAAATGTGACAATAGCCGTATAAATAGTAAAACAAAAAATGTCACTTTACTTAAAGAAATTTGAACGCAGGGTTTACTCATCTAGCAGTTTACCTGATCAAAATTGATTACCCAAAATAATTAGCTTTTATTCCATTTTATTAAAAAATCCTGGGTTGACATCTGGCATCGTTTCCAGACATACATTAACGCATTACATAACTCACCTATTATAGTATAAATATGAAGTATACAATTTAGTAGATTAACGATAAAATTTGAGGTTAGATGTGTTTCCACAATTTAATTAAAAAAATGATTGAAAAAATGGATCAATAATTATTGTGTTACTGTTTGCATGATTTTTGTCTTTAAGTATCAACCATATAAATGATTTTGTATTGAAAATAACATAAAAAATTCTGTACAAATTACCCTACCAACTTTCTTAAAACTTTCAATTTCGAAAACAATAACGGGAACTGAGTTTTAGTACAATATTTAAGAAAGAAATAACGCATAAAATACTCGCAAAATAAAAATAGCATATAAAGTAAGATAAAGATATCAGAGTTGACGAAAAGAATCATTCGTTGCGGCAGAATTTGTTTAGTCATAACATCTAAAAACTGCACAATGATTTTTTTCTATAATAATTTTCTGTAGCAATTTCTTTCTTACACAATTAATATTTTTGAATAAAATGAAAATAAACTTGTTTCGTTTAAACACCAAACTATAAGCCGAGAAAACCTCTGCAGAATTTAAATGGCATCGCAGATATGGTTATGATGCAGTATCAATCAATTTAATCGACAGATGTCCCGTGAGATAAGTTGCATTCCCTATTACTCCTCGGAAAGATGTTGTAACGTTTATGGGCTGAAGATGCGTATCTCTATAATTGCATGTTATGATGCTCTTTGATATAAAACGTTAATAAACAAAAATGCCTGGATGAAAGAAACTTAATTCCCGTTTAATACTTTGATGTCCAATAAATCCATATTTGATCACGATTCTGATTAAATATCAGACATGTTATTTTTCTGCGATTAACTGAAAATTCTGTCTATTATCTCCTACAAATTTATCCGTAGAGAATACACATTCTCTTTCATTATTATCATTAGAATACCTGCTAGTTCCATATAAAATATGAAAATTAATCTACGTTACCATGAAAATAATTACTAATTAGTTGGAATTTTGTGTTCATGTAAGGTTGTGATCTAATATACTATGTAGGTATTTAGCAAGAATTAAAGCTATTTGGAAGAGTTACCGTAGCAAAATAAATAATAATAATTATACAATGTGGATTCCTACGATTGTTTAACTTGAATCCTATTAAATAGGTAAATTATATCAAAATTGGTCAAAGTAATGACACGAAGATGGGACAGAGATAATGAAAAGAGAAAGATAAATTTTATTACTATTGCAAATGATGAAATTATTATTATAATATTGTATTATGCTATTATTTTGAATGAGATAATAATCCTTAAAGGTTTTCATAATCTCCTAATGATGTTTTTAGTTTATTTAAGTTTCTGTAAGTACCCTGATATTTATGAACGAGAGTGTACATCTAGAAATTGTATTTTCATATTAATATGTCTAAACAAAATAAAGGTTTTAGGGATGGCTAAATTTGCTGTATTTGCGATAATTTTTATAAATTTTCCGAGTGCTGTACCTATAAAACCGCAGCTCATATGTTGTAGTTTAGATGTTATATTTATGGTAATCCAGTTACAATTCTAACTTTCCATTCTTCTAACGATAAAATTTATAATTTGCTTGAATTCATTAAAGAAACTAAAATAACAGAAAAAATTCTGTACAAAAAATAATATTATAAATTAAAATAATATAATAATATAGCAATAGCCGTATCCTAATAAAATAAATATCCGTTACTAATAACCATACAGTTGACGAGATGTAAGAAAAAAGTACTTATTGCAATATGTAAAGGATGAAACAACTCTCTATCTACCTTCTATTCTTTTTCAGTTACGTTCACAAAGATATAAAATTGTACAGGCGTGTGCAATCAAATTGTCATGCTCGAATGCAAACAGGCATTATACATTAAGAAGAAATCTTCCAACGATTTTATTGTCTTTAAAATCATTGGAAATGAAAGATCATTTGTCGTTCAACAGCAGGTACCTGGACCCTAGCCGTCAAGAATGCAGAGCTTACAGTTAATATTAATATAATATAATAATTAATATAATATTTATAATATAAATATTATAAAGAACACTTTTTTTTATTTAAAGGATGGAATAATTCCCTATTTAGGTTTTATTCTTTTCCTTTTTTGGAGTGTTATATTAATAAAAAAATGAAATTGCACAACACCTGTGGTCCAATTATCACGCAATACACGATAATAAAAAGTTTTTGAACGATTTTATTGTCTTGAAATTTAACGTCTAGATCTTAACCGTCAAGGATGCAGAGTTTATAGTTAACGTCCGTCGCACAGTAGAAATGTTAATTTATCCGTGAACCGGATACTAGTGGTATCGACGGCGGTAATAAACGTGGAGCAATTCACAATGAAAGTTCCTGCGGATAATAATGGAGCCGGTGTCGATCTGAACTGGTATGCCGGGTGTGGTCACTCGTTCGAATATTTAGTCGAGCTGGTCGGGATAGAGCAAAGGAAAGTCCCGATAAAAGATAAACCTATCTACGTACTAGTACGCGACAATGAAAAATGCTCACCAGCCACCGACACGAACTCTGTGCTCAGTCGCGTGACGGAATCTAGAGTGAAAAGCAACTATGCCCGTTCCGTTTTACGAGACTCATTCTTAAAGTTTCGAGACTCACAAGCGATGTATTCGATCGACGTACGCGTTGTGCAGTTTCTGTACAACGCATCTCTGTACTCGAAACGACGTTATATGCATGTTACTTATTACAAGACGTTTATTTTGTTGGTTGATTTAGCTTGGAAATTGGATAAGAATTCAACACTGGTTCAGTGGAAACTGGATTATTATTCTAATAAGAGTTGATTATTTTACTTTGTAGCGATAGAGCGAAGAACAGGACTAAGAAGCTTGTTACCCTTATGTGACAATTAAATTTAATATAGTCTGATAAAATAACAATATGATAATCAAAATTGACTCAGTCTTTATCGTTTGAGGGTCAAGGGTTATAAGCTTCTCTAGAGTCGAAAACGTTTTAACGAAATCAGTGGTCTATTTTGGCATAGCCATCTACTGGATGTACAGAAAAGTCTTGATAAATTGTACATACCAAACTTCAAAGATATGAAAGAGAGATACTAAATGATTTTTTAGAATAAAGATATGAACCTGTTGCGGCCCTTGAATGTTTTATGGTTCAATCTTCCTCTCGCTTTAACCAAGAAAAGGACACTTCATGTTTTAAGAATATTTTTTTCATAGCATATAAACGAGAAATTATTTTATTATTGAATTTATATAATTAGTAACGATTCTTTCTTATTTCCTTCAAAACTCAAGAAATTTTCTAATGATAGGAAAATACGATTTGTTCGAAAATGTCTTAAAGAATGCAGGAGGATTGAGGATAACGAAGAAATAATCGATAGGAATAGAGAATAACTAGGGAGTAATTGGTAAATGCATAGGTATTGAGAACAATCAAAAAATGATATTTCGAGTCTGTCACAATGTCCCCGATATTGGCAGTTTTTAGATATTACGAACGATTACAAAATAATTGCTAGCTTCCTAGATATTGAGGGTAATTATAAAATAATTGATGATATCCTAGGTGACGAGCGCAATTAGAAAATATTATATAATTTCGCTTTTGACGCAGATTTCGAGCAACGTTAGAAGTTTATAGAATTTCAAAATAACTTGTAAAGATTATAATTCGATGTGAAATTTTTCTGCTAAACATGAACCTTGAACTATGCTACTGAAAGTATTCATTGATCATTCTAGAAAATGAATTATTGATATCTTACAAGATTTATTGTTTGAAATAAAAATGCAGCATGTATTTGTTGAGAAATGTTAAGTTGGTATGATCGCTAGTTCCTACAAGCTAAGTTGGTACGACTTTTAACGACGCTCTTTTGTCTTAAGAGTCGACCACGTGTTAATTATCTAAGTGTATCCGGTGTGTTCAGACGTTTTGTACGAGGTGGCGAAATATAGAAAGTAAAATAGAATCTGTGTGAATCTATTAAATATCAACCCCAAACCTATATTTAATAACAGTATTAAAATCTAGTTTAATCTAAACCTTGTCGGTTGTTTTTAAATCATACTCAACTTAACTTTAAGTCATACTTAACTATAACAATATATGGTACATATTATATATTATTAATATAATTATATATATACATATAATGTTATCTCATATCGTCCTAATTTTTGTTGTACATTTTTCACGTAACAAAAGTACAAAAATTAATTCGTTAAATTCTATTATTAAGAATAATATAATAGACTTTTTGTAATTTTATAACGTACTCGTCCATGATTTATTCGAATTCAGTTGTAGTTTCGAGCTGAGTTACCAGCTAAACAATACTAGTCATCCGTGATAAAGGAAGTGGATAAGAAATAAAAATAGTAAGATAACTATACTTCACGAAGATAAGAGGAAGAGTTACCTTTCGTTTATCGGTTCAATTAATTTACAATTAACACGTAAAATACTATTAATAATGATAATTGCTATGTATACAATATTAAATGATTTTATCGAAATAAAAATTTTCGTTTATATCACTCGGTATTCTAAACACTAACATGTTAAAAAACTGAATAAAAAACAGAAACTCAATGACAAAATCGATGACAAAATTTGTTGCATATAAAACGCTTCAGAGTTTAGTATTTAAAATTACGATTAATATCTTTTTTTTTTTCTTAGAAATTGTAGTATTATCTTTGATTAAGTTTTGTTGCAAAGTTTGTTATCAATATACAGTGCTTTTGTATATTTAGAACTCGATATCGTTAAAAATTTCTTTATATATAAATATATATAAATTTCTTTTAATAAACTAGATTACAAGTATGTATAACATACGTAAATAGGAGGACAAAAATCATATACCTTTTGATTTATAAAACAAATTTATTAAGTGGTTTCATAACCACCATAAGCATAAAATAATGGAAATAGAATTGAAAAGTTCAAATATGATATTTAAATTAATAGTAAGAAAGAGTTTTTCTTTTTCAGATTTTTGTCTATGAGTCGGGTAAAGTCGTATGTATGTATACTTGTACACGTATGATATTGCCTCTGATCTAAATTAATACCTATCACATTGAGAGTCACTAAATAATTTGGATTCTTGACTGCTGCAGATATTTTCTTATCTTCTATTTTGTTATTTTATAAAAGAAGCATTTCGTTATATATTTTATATAATAAAATTTTTTGTATTCCAAATTTGCCTATCGCATATGCGATAAAAATGTGCTTCAATTAACATTTAACTGACAGGTAATGTAACACGTTATGAAGGTTATGTTTTGCCCGATATTTATCTTTATGTCGTGTAAAAACAAAATAATAAATCAAAAATCCCTAAGACTAGTTATTAACTAATTACGCGAACGATTTTCAAGTAATTACTTTTTAAAGTAAGATAATATTCCTCTTTTCTATTGTAATGATCCGTATAGTTTTAGGTTGTCCGAAAAGTTTCTTTCGTTTTAGAAGGAAATAATAGACGCACAATATTTTTTGTTTTATATTAGTTTATTGAATTATGCACGAACATAATAATAGAAATAGAACGAAATGGATCATACCTAATTCTATAAAATAATATAAAGCAGAAATTGTTGTTCATCTATTGTCACCTTATGAAACGAAAGAAACTTTTCGGACAACCTAATACTAAATAATACGAAAGTCTCTCAGGCCATCTACCAAACGGAAATGTTTTATTTTCATAAACGAATATAAAGGTATTTGACATTATTTTTCATCAGCTGTTACTTTTTAAAAAGTGTTGTTTAGAAAAATGCTTAATTCGAAATAATTGATACGTTGAAGACATCTGCTTTGGTTCCGTCGAAAATTTTGTCAAATAATTTTTCAATCAACTTATTCTATGCTATTTATTTTCAGTATTTTACAATATCATTCAAAATATTATTAAATATTAGAATCTTCGATCTACAATTCCATTTATTAAACCTGTTCCTATAAAATTTACGAACCAGGAAAAATTACAAAACAAGTGGCACCATAAAGTGAACATTTAACGATTCACTTTTATGTAACATTATGCGGAAGAACATTTCTTAAAAATATGATCAGGTATCATTATTAGTATTATTTTGTAGTATTAGTAGTAGTATTTTGCATAATAATGTATAATAATTTAGTAGATATATAAAAATATGCAAGGTAGCATAGAATGTATATCGTAAATATATGTAAAACGTATAAAGTATTGCAGTCGTTATGATAATTACTGAATAAAACAAATTTCTGCGTAAACTCTATTTTTCGTTTATTTCTGTTCACAAAAATACAAAGTTGCGTATGGATCCGTAATTTAATAACAATACGATTTCCTAGTTTAATTGCGGAATATTTGCCACAAAGATCGCGTGTTCCGCGGGAATTATTAACAAATAGCAACCTGTTTGATGATACGAAATCCGTCGATAATCGATCATCAGAAGCGCGATCGATGTAAACGGCAAGAGCAAACGTATTATCAACGGCGTAATTGCACATCTACATGATTCGAACCCTTCTCTTTCACCCGTCACGAGACCGATCTCTGTGAAAAATGTGTAGCACGCTGGAGAAAGGTTAGCCACACGGTTATTAGACACACAGAGTCAGTCTCATACGAACCGATTGCAAAACGCACGGACGGCCTTTTACAAGTGACGCAAAAACTTTTCCCCCGCATTACTTCCAATTAGTGGATTAATGACTTTGGCTTTAACGCGATCACACATGCGAACTCGCATGGGAAACCGAACTCACCAACGAGGAGGAAAGTGAAACGATTCGAGTAAAGGATCGCGACCGAATCACCCTTTGATAGAAAATTGCAATTTTGCCGCCAAGTAAATCGGCCGCGTCACTTTTTTTAAATAGAGAAAACAGACAATTTATAGCGAAAAATCATTCTATCGGATGAAAAAGTTAAAGGAAATTGTCAGCGTATCTTGTACGCCGGCGCGGCGCGGCGTACAAATCGAGCTATTCGAATTACGCAAGTGATTCTGAAATACCAGGAAGTCTTACCTGAATGGTATGCACAATCGTATCTGCTATCTGGTTTTCCGAATACGGAATCAGTAATGGCGTATAATCTCATCGTCGGAATCGGTCGCTTTTAGACTTTTAGCTGAACGATAGTCGTTTCGCGCGCCTTTTGCAATCGTCGTAATAACGCTATCAACCGCGACTTGGTGCGTATTATGTCATCATTATTAGTACCTTTTTATTTAGTTTCTTTTTCCTTTTTAATGACGATATTTTGAAATCGTTAACGATTAAGGAAGAAATTTTCTAATATTTTACTTGGCAAAGTTTCATGGTCATCAATTGTATTTTCTCATCTTGTAGTATTTAATCTCCGGATATTATTAATACTGGTTTCTTATTAATAAATATTGATAGTATCGAAATTTTATGAACAGCTCGTTATATCGATAATATTGTCGAGATATCGGTAAATTGAATTTAATTGACCGCGTAAAGTGTACAACTCCCAACTCCCAACTCCCAACAAGTGTACACTCCCGTTCAGAAGTTTAGAACACACTTTGCTTTTTTGAGGAAACAAACTTTATCCTACATTTTACCGAGAAATAAGAATATTATAATTATAACTGTCGTCTTTAAGCATAGTTGATCATAGTTTCGATACCGTAAAGGAATAATATTATAAACATAATAATTACTTACTTAATCCCAAGTCGCTTAAGGGAGAAGCAAAAGATGTTACAGAATTCAAGATTATAGCATCTTAGGGTTAAGAAAGTTATTATTTCTTGAAGTTGTAGCATCCTCCAAACTTTTCAGTTACATTCCGCATCAATTATTTTGTGTCGGTCATGCTATGCACCTTAGCGATATATTAAATATATAATCAACATATCGAAAAGTATTATTAACCCTTTCGCTTCGGGTGCCGCTTATAGGCGGCGCCGGCTAGATGACCTGTGGGCACGGGTGCCGCTTATAGGCGGCGACCACGCGACGATCGGCACCCCATATATCACGATATGAGTGTAAAGATTGCAATGTTGGCTTATGTATACATCCTTGTTTCAAAATATATCATTCAGAATTATGTTACTAATTTACTTTTCATAATTAATTATATTAAACATTTTATCGTAAAGTCTTGTAAATATGTAAATATGTAATATATTACCTGTAATTTTCTAAGCCTTTTCATATTAAAGATGTAAATTATACTCATCATATTGGAGCAAAGATTGTTTTATTGTTGTTTTATTCAGCACAGTTGTTATTTAAGACTTAGGAAAACATTTATACAACAATCATGCCACTGTGCGCATTTGTGGCGCCGCCTCCGTATAGGCAGAGCACTTAGATGGACTGGACTGCCGAAGCGAAAGGGTTAAAGTTGACTGCGGATGTTTACACAATCTTATATTCTTATGAACAGAACTAAAGAAATGAGACTCGAACAGTTCTATCTACTAAGTATTTGCTAAAGATCATAATACTTTATTTTGAAGGTTTTATATATTTTTGCATATTATATGCAATCTGTAGATTTTTGGAACCTTAAATTTCCTGAAAATGCATAAATACTATAGTCTATTAATAAGTTATTAATAATTATCGATTATAATCATCAATACTATAGCATTTCTAGCGTGGACAAGCGATGAAAGACATCGTTGCGATTTCGCATTAGTGACGTTGTTCGCATTCGACAGGTTTATGTTTCTATTTCTAATGATGTAACACACAAGCATGTAATAGCGAGTTTGTATACTTGTCTGCATTGCATCACTAGAAATATTCATCTGCTGAATCTCACGAGGTCATCGATGTGAAATTACAACGTCACATTGCTTATTTATATGGGGTCGTAATCCTTTGATATACTGTTACGGGTATATTTCCACGATCTTTCAAAAATTTATTTCATTATTTCTAGTTTCACGCTTGCTAAGACTAATTTCTGTATATAAACTGATTGCGCTTCAAATTTAGGTATGCGTAACTTTAGATATCTATTTTCCATTTCAAAGAATAATTTTAAATTGACTAACTTTCTTTGTATGGTAACAATACCTGAAATTAGATTACTTGATTTCAAATGATTTCTAGGAACTTCACTTATATGGACACAAATTGAGAGTAAAGGCAGATTAATCTTCATACTTAAAAATCTGAGTAATTCGCTGACTAAAATATACAGTAAACACAAAATTGATTTCATCACGTTATCCGGATTTCATTTAGGAAAGAATGAATTCCACCATTTTTCTATGATTAGTACAGCTTATTGGAAATAAATCAATACTACAAACTCACGTTTAGAAAAAGTGTGATTTAGTCTGTTATTGTCTTCAATGTCTCCATTTTTAATCTTTTTACTTGCATTCGATTCAATTCATTAAGTTTTAGATTCTGTGAAATAAATGATGCGATGTTGCTAAGATTTATATTTCTATCATGTTGATGTTATCAGTTTAAAGTCATAACAAGAGAAGAACATTGGGTAGCCTGATCAGCGCTACAAGAATCGCAAAATATAATTAATATGTGTAATAGTTCAATACGCTGTACAACTACCACTTACGTCTATAGTCAAACTGGCTTTGTACGGAACAAAGTGGTTCTCTTATATTTGATTCTTTTGGGAGTCTTGCTTTGATCATATCAATTCGGTATAATGCTATCAAGGCTTACTATTATGGCGGAAAAATCTTATTTTTCTTCCATATTTTCTGAATCCCTCTAGAATTTAAAAATTGTATATTTCTTTCCGCGTCATAAAACAATATCTTTTATTTTAAAATCTGAAATTTTAATATCTATGTACATGATTATGAAGTACTCTAGTGTAAGACATATTTTGTATGAGGTTGATACATTGTTCTATGTTATTTCACTTGATTTCATTGAAGTTTCAATTTCATAACAGTTCGTACGAGACTGATTTGATACAAACGATACAGACGAGGAAAACTAAATTTCGAATATTTAATGTATTATTTTGATTTATAGTAGATAGATAAAAACCTTATTGTCAACCGTTGAATAATCAGAATATCTGCAATATTTTATTAATACGGTCGATCATAGGATACGACAAATACATGTACTCGGTGGAACAGATGTTCATAGAAAGCTCCCTATCCTGTAAAATTTTAAAGAGAAATTTCAAGCTTTCCTATGCAATGCATCCAAAGAAATCGCTTCAAAGGAATTTATGTAAAACATTTAATATGAAAAATATATATTGCTATGAATATTTGTAGCCTACTAATAATCGAAAACGTTCAGGGCAATAGCTTGATAAAGATGAACGTGCAAAATATATATTAGAATCATTGCTTCATTCCAAGAAGATAATAATAAGTAGTGATTTGTAGAACTTACATATTACTACTCCATACAATGTTGGCGTATAATTACGACAGAAATCTAAATTAGTGAACAAATGAAAACTAATGCTGTTATACAATAATGCAAAAGCTTGTGTAATGAAAATGAGGAAATTATTGAGGATAAGGGCAATCTTACCGACCTAAACGACCTTGAAATATGTTGACGAAGTCTTCGAGGCTTCACCTATCCAACTAGCAACACTTGTTCTTGAAAAATATTCCAGGAATAATAATTGCTCACGAAAGTATTGAAAATAGAATAGAGAAAGGAAGAGATAATGATTACAACAGAACTCTTGAAGCTACTGCAACCACAAGAAGCACGTTCGGTATGCGAACGAAGAGAAAAGGCAACTTTGAAGTAAGAAATGTATTATACATATTGAAAAATGATAAAATTAATAGATTGCCAGATAAATTCTACGAGAAATCAAGAAGAAAATCGTCACATATAGTTCTTTAAACGTCCTTTAAATTGATTATTAGAATTAGGTAGGATTATTAGAATTTCAAGTTCGTGTTATAAGTTTAGTATAAAGCGTTATAAAAAAGGCACAAATGAACGTCAACGTAATATATCACCATCATTAATTGTCAGTACAAGGACTGAATCTGTCGAAAATCAGGACTCCGATTATTCAACTATAGGTATGTTTCGATACCTAAATTGTACAATGTTATCAGTTTAAAGTCACAACAAGAGAGGAACATTGGGCAACCTGATCAGCGCTACAAAAATCGCAAAATATAATAGATGTCAGATTTTGAAGCATTTATAGGACATTTGAAGATACAAAGATACGCAGAATGTATACAATACGTAAAAATATATAAAATATTTTCAATGTAAAATATTCGTTATAATATGTGATATGTGAAAGAGATCTCCGCTTAGGTTTCGGTTCTTTAGTTCTGTTCACATGAATTTGAATCTGCATTTTTCTATCATCCTTTCCAAAGAGTAACAGTTAACCAGCGAATACTTATATAAGTTCATATTTATACGAACTGCAGTAGAGCTGTAAAATATAGAATCTAAAGAAATGTTTGTTTCACCCCTTAAACATTATAGCAAGTGTTTTACTTTGAACATTTTGTATATTTTTTATATATTATATATGTCCTGATCATTTTTGTATATTTAAATTTTCTATCAAGTTGTAAACACCTATAGTTCGATGATAGGTATGTTTGGATTAAATTGAACCAAACATCATCTAAATTCTACGTCAGATCTAAACAACAAACTTTCTAAAATGAAAACCTATGATCAGCTGGTGAAGGGATAGTAAATTTTTGATCAAACTCACTTGAAGTATGAGCGTCTTAAGCTCTTGATCGCTGAGAAACGCTGGCTTATAATGACCTTCCGTGTATGAGGTAACAGCGCCTAATATGGTTTTCAAGTGCTGCACAGCCATCCTCAGCACGGTCAGTTTATCGAGTTTACGAGACATCGCGTGACACATTGGTACCATCGCTGAAAGCTCGGTGATATAAGTGTTCATCTTGTCCCTTCGTCTTTTCTCGATTTCGCTGTGATTTTGCCTAGAAAATAATACGAAACAGAAAATATTAGCATATATTCTATGATTCAGTGATTTCGAGAAAGATAGTACTAAGAATTAGGTTCAATATAGCTCTTATTACTAAATGAACTTTTAAATTTTTTTTATACTGATGCTTAATCCTTTCCAGTCTAATGAGACAATATAGCCCAAAGTAATTTTTAAAAACACTGCTAGATTGTTAACCCTTTCGCTTCGGCAGTCCAGTCCGCCTAAGTGCTCTCCCTGTACAAAGGCGCATGAAACACTATACGATCGTTTGGATATATTTTTTTTTATTTATTGTTTGTTTACATTTTACAATTTGTCCATTAGGACATTTGGTAAAATATTATAATTTAATATTTGATAAAATATAGCATGTGGATGGTTACCCCCAACGGGACTCCATCTTCCAGGTGGATATATGAAATATATTGCGTGAAATGTTTTGATGTTGTTTCAACAATGAGTAACTTTTAAGAAGCGATTAATTCAGTATATCAATAAAATCAACAGAAAATGTTCTGCCGGTAACGAAAAAATATATTATTGACTACAGATGGCACTGGTGTATGTCTGATATATGGGGTGCCGATCATCGCGTGATCGCCGCCTATAAGCGGCACCCGTAACCACAGGTCATCTAGCCGGCGCCGCCTATAAGCGGCACCCGAAGCGAAAGGGTTAAAGATGTCCTAACATCACTGAAACCCATTTATATGAAGTCATGCGATTGCATGATAAATAGAACTATTTTAAAAACTATCTCCGATATGTGTACATTGTTTTTAATCAGAATGAAATATAGTTATTTTCAAAAGAAATACCCGTTTCAAACGGATTAGTTTCCAAATCCAAAGAACATCTGTGGGGAAAATTATTTCTAAATCCAGATTTAAATTGAAAAATTATGTGTTTTTATAATTACTACCACAGTTCTTCGAAATAAAAACTAGAGTGTACTTATGAGTCATAAATCACAACTCGCAAGAATGATTTCCGATTGTAATTAATTATGTTGAGTGGTCAAATAAATCATTTGCGTCCATATTGTGGAATTTATTAATTCCAAAATTCTTATTACAGGCTTATTTATTATTGCTTATAAAATAGTAATATAAAAAATTATTAAAAATCGCTTTATAAAAATTTTCTTAAAAACTTTAACAATTAATGGAATATTCACTTCTTATACGTTATATTCACCCTTATGATAAAGTAGTATAAGTTTAAACATATACATGTAGCAAGCTAAATATAATACGAATTAATAAATTTCAAAATTTCAAAGACATTAGAGCATTTTTCGTGCTATCCTTAAAATATCAGTTCTATTCTATATTTTCTATTCCCAACATACTCAATTTCAGAAAACAATTTTGAAATCTTTGTTTACAGGTCTCAAAACCCTTGTGAATAATGTAATATGATCGTTAGAAAATTATCAAAACGAATTATTGTCGTATTAAAAATCTTATCGTGTATATATCGTAATCCTCGAATTCTATTTCATTATTCAATCTCCACATTCGTATTATTCATTTTCCTATTGTACGTGTATTTTGCCGTAAGTTTTGGACAGGCGTCACACAGTTTTCTGTGTAATTCATCTGAAATTTTTTCAATGGAATTTATATGTTTGTATAACTTTATAATTTTTATATATAGGATTCAAATTTATAAACTAGTTATAAAGAGTAACTAGTTATAAGAGCAAAATACAATGATGAGGTATAAAATATATAAAATATATGATATAAAACATAATAATAGTAACGTATACATTCGTCACTCTCCTGCCTTCGTCGTTCTAGTACACCTTGCGTCTTAAAAATAAAAGGATACTTTTAGCGGAACACTTTGGAACGTTCCCAAATGTTCGAACGACGTCTTCTACATCCACAGACGCGTATAATCTATATTCTTCTATAATTCTTATTACTTAAATCTGTAATAGTTTTTAAAAGTTTTTGCTACATAAGTATAGAATTTTATATTTCAGTTATTATGTTTCTTACGAAGCCAAACAAATGTCCTAATATTTATGAACGTGAATGTATGTATGTAAACTCCCTAGATAGTTCAAGGGCGATAGGGACTTTTTCTGTTTCACGGACAACACGACTTTCTTTGTTTTACGGACAGCCATTTTGAGAGACGCTCATTTCCCAAACGGACGGACAGAGAGCAACATCAGAGATAGACAAAACCATGGTAGAAAGAGTAATTATTTAAAACATTGAAGATTGACGGAGAAAGATCGGTAGCTCAGGACGTGGAAAATCGATTCTCGATTTTCAGACTTCAGAATCGATCCTCTGAATTACCACGTGATAAACAATCTTACATATATATCTTCAACACCCAAGAATATAGTAACAACAAATACCGAAATGTAAGAAACTCCTCGGGATAGTTGATCCGTCGATGACGAAAAAATCGCAAGAGGTCATTGGTACATTAAATTTCTCGTTCTTCTTCCTCGTAAGCCTCTGTCATCTTCTTCAGAGTCGTGACCCGTCTCGCGGTGAATAAATTATAAAGGCGATTCAGCTAATAAACGGCGCTTTTGTGAGCGAACATCGGTGATTTGTCTAACAGGAATTCGCATTCATGTCCTGTAGCGATCAATTGCCGAGCGGAAGTCGCGGCTACAAGAAACCAGTTTTGGTTTACGGGTCGCGCGCCGCTTTATTAATTTAACATGTTGACTGCCATGGGGGTCACCGGTGACCGGCACTCGATTTGGCTATAGCGCCGTGGGGGCCACCGGTGACCGGCGACGCAGCAAATATTAAAAGTACATAGCACGATTGTTTGAAAAAAGGACAATCGTAATAATTGTCTACAACGCCGTGGGGGTCACCGGTGGCCCTCACCACGAAAAATGCTTCAAGCATGATTTTATAACTCATTTTATTTGCTGCAAATAATATTTCAACATAATATGCATCGCATAATGAAAAGTTCACGTCAGCGCCTTGGGCAAACCATGGAAAATTCGTCTGGCAGTCAACGTGTTAAGAAACATGCGATCATTGTAATCTTGGACTATAAGCTTGGTCAACAATCGCGTATTACACATTTTAATATGATTTTAATCGTTGTCTATTGTTGTATCGATTAAGCTTCGTTTTTCACTTTTACGTTCTTACGCAACCATGTTTACTTATATGCTGTAATCATCATTGCGAGAGAGAAAGTTAATTAATAATTGATTCTCTTGTTAGTGGTTAAAGATTCAGCGAAGTTAAAGGAATCTTCTAATGGTCCCTGTTCCTACTTGGGTATTTTACTTCTTATTGGTAAATTTTGATAACATTTAAGAGTCAATAATGTATTATCGTGCTTATGATTAGCTTATCGTGCATTGGAACTTTATTTCTTGATGATACATGTATATATACAAGGTATCCAACTAGTCTAAGAGTATTAAATAGGACGATGTACAAATTAGCATCATTACAGATTTAGATGGTACTACTAAAGTTAGATATCTTTTGTTTCAACAACTTTTTGTACTTTGCTTAATTGTAATAAGTACAAAACACGTAAGAACCACATCTAGGGAGGTTTCAAACAAGTAATTTATACATACGTTCTGTCAATTATCTCAGTGGATCAATGAATTTAAAGAAATTTTTTTTCTATGTAGTATCAAAATATGGTCTAGAGCAAGGACAAGAAAGGATGGTTTATTTGAAGTTAAGTTTAGTTTTATCCGTACAAGCAATACCCAAAACAAAAATTGACTACAATATCTTCGTACGTCTTGCTCTAACACTGGGCTTTCAACTTCTGTTTTCTCAGGTCAAAAATTGCTGACCCTCAACTCTGGTATCCTTCTCCCACTCCTTTACTTATTTAACTTTGACGTCACCAAGGCATACACTCTTACTTACACTCTCTCTCTCTCTCTTTTTCTCTCTTCCCCAGCACTCTTACGATTCTTAGTTTATACCTTAAATATATAATAGACCAAGCGTATACCCTCCTTTTTTGATACTACATAGATTATGTAAAAATAGTTTGTCAAACTCTTAATTGGATATCATCTATCCAGTATATATGTTGGATTGTCGGATAAGTTTTGGATCTTTTCTAATATGAACTATAAACTTTATTCCAACACTTTGTAACAAGAGAATTAAACTAAATATGTACTATTCTATTCAATAATCTTTTACTATGTATTAAGTAGAATAATGATTCTATCCATGTAAAATTTTTGTAGTTTCTGCGTAAAAACATAACCTTAGAAAGGCTTCAGACTTATCCGACAAAGCAATATTTTATAATGTTATGTACTAAATGCGTTAATATCTCATAATATAGTTATATTACATACCCATACATATATCTATATAAATATACGTGTTATATTATGTATTACACTAAAATAATAATATCATATATAATAATAATAATAATAATAATATCAATGATAGCATTATATATGATTCACTATCCATCGTTATAGTTAAAGTTTTATTATTTTATATTTGTTTGTGTATAAATCGAGGATCAGTTTAAGATCATATAAGAGAAAGTATCTAGGAAAAATTGATATACGTAAAAAGGAAAGCCAATTTACATATATCCTCAATGATATCTGATGATATGATCCATGAACAAAATGACCTTTACATGATGTAAACTAATTTACATTCGTGTAATAAACAGTTATACTCATGCCGTCATAATGTTATGATATCAACTTAAATAATCTATGATTAATAATTTACATATTTTTTATCTCGTTGTTTGATACTTTAAATTAATTTTTTAATCATAATTTCGATACACGCGTATGTGTTTGTTTAGCATGTTTAACGCGGAGTTGATTTCGGTTGATTTTTTATTCATGCGGATTACATTTTAAGTTAAAAATTCTTTGATTAAATACTATATATTTAAATTACATTAAAATATGTAATGAAATATATAATTAATGTTGTACTATTACCACAATGCAGAAATACATGTATTGCATATTGAAGGTAGTTTTGTTTATCTGTCATACGATGATCATCGGTAACTGACGTGAATAGGAAATCTTTCAATACCACTTTGAAAATGTTTGAAAATGTGTATTAAAATGACGAAGAATTCAAAATGAACCTTATAGATATAAAGAATAATTATCTCTTCACCTGCGACTACTTTTACTGTTTTATGGGATATAAGTATTAGAAATTTGAATAACGTATAATGACATTTAGAATGTGAAATTTATAGCACCTATTATATTTGACATTATTCACTGTTAAAAGACTAAAATTCATCTTGTCACTATATATTTATCTTTCTTGCATATTTTCTAGCGTTGTAGAAATTTCATTATAAACATGACTGTGTCATTTAGCGACGATATCGACATTTACAAATCCTGTGAAAGTAAGTAGATGCAATATGTCCTACGATTTCTCCAACGAAGATCGGACACACAGGGAAATATTCTATATCATGTATTCTGTTAGTTAATGTAGGTTTGGGATTGATAATTAATCGATTCACACAGATTCGATTTATACTTGATATATTTCTCAGCCTCGTATAACACGTCTTACCACACAGGATATACTCAGTCAATTAACACGTGGTCGACTTCTAAGACAAAAGAGCGTCGCTAGAAGTCGTACCAACTTAGCTTGTAGTAACTAGCGATCATACCAACTTAACATTTCTTAACATATTCGAAAATTTGAAGGTTATGATGTTGTAGATTATTGAATTTATCTTGATGTGCGCTACATATGATAAAAAGTAGATGATCGATATTTCTCTTTTTGTCCATGGACCCTTTAAATGAAATATGTTGGTGATCTTAAAAATTCGGAAAAAATAGCTTCGAGAGAAAGAAATCACGAATTACAATATTAGTCGGTCTGAATCAAACAACTTTACCATGGGACAATATTATGATAAACACAAATTTGGTGCAGATGAAGGTGCCTCGGAGATCTCTATGTGATGATTGTTTTTTCAAATGAAACTAAGTATATTCATTAATTTATAATATGTTGATCTTTGAAACTTACCTTCGTTAAACATTTTTCAAATTGCTCCTTATCTCTTGCATTCGAAAGGACTTCCACCTTCTCGAAAATTACATATCTAATCTGTTGGCAGCCATCCCTAATGCGTGCCTTTATATTCCCTCTGAATAAGGAGAAGTGAAATTTCATTTCCACAAAGGTTTCCAGATCTAACATCTTAAATTTTTCCTTGTGAGGCTTTATACAAAAAAAGTTTATCGAGAAGAACCTACTACTCCTGACAATATGAATGATCGCATACATCGTTCTTGAGATGTGCAACTTTTGAGAGGATATCATTTAAGGATGGAATAAATCACTGTGTTAATGTCCAAGACTGTCCTTTCGAATGCTGGAGAACAATTTTAAAAATGTTTAACGAAGGTAAGTTTTGAATGGCAATGAGTAGTTTTGTATGACTTACAAAGACCAACGTATTATAAATCAATGAATTTGTCTCAGAATGATCTATATAATTGGTTAAATGAAAGCATATAGTTCCATTTGAAAAAACAGAAGTCACCTAGGGATTTCGGAGGCACCTCCATCTACACTTGTCTTTATCATAAGATGTTCCCCCTGAAACAGAACAAATTCTACGTGAAACATTTTTTTGAATAACGAATAGTTCGAGATAATTACGTGAATGAATAAAAATGAGACACGCTGTATGCAGAGTATATATGAAAGTCGAGGATATGTTCTAGGAGCATCTAGTACTCATCAAACCAAACAAAAAAAATCTTAATCTTAAATAATCTTAATAAACATTTAAAATAAATCTTAATAAACACGCCATAGAAACCATTAGTTCCAGAACATGAACATAGGAATATAGAGACCAGCAATAATTGAGGGCTTGGAGGCACGGTAGTTTTTTATTGCGCAGGCGCAATCTTATTTTCATCGAGTAAGAGTGATTAGTAGTCGACTGGTAACTGGTTTATTTCCTCCTTTTGTCATATATCATTTTAAGTCAGTTTAAGAATGCGTCACTGAGTGTGCGACACATATTTAATAAACTAATTTTATTTAAAGGTCAATAAATGTAATAGATAATAAAATCGATAAAAAATTTTGTTTTGAAAATTATTAATTATAATATATTATTAATACATCGTACTCACTTTATGCAATAGATATTAACAGTTGTACGATTTACTAAAAAATGTATTACCAGTATAGTTATGAATTTAGGTAATTAGATTAACATTTTATAATAAAATTTTTAATATTCATTATAAATCTGTGACAAGCATTTACTCTCACGGTGATAAGTTATATATTGTTATAAAATTCGTTAGATCACACCCTTAAATGTTTAGTTATGTTAGTTTAGTTATATTAGTATATTAAAATAATATTGCAAAACTTACTTAATCCATTGAGTAGAAAATTATAAAAACTTTTCATATGTACAGATTTCAGTATTTAACCACTCGTAATTGTAAACAAATTAATTTGAAACTCGAAGCCTGAATATCTTGAAATTTCGCGAATTAATCTCGGACCAATGACCAATGCGGCTCCAAAGTACCATGTGACCGTGTTTCCCACTCGCTGGAAATGATTTCACATCTCTCGTTTAATGTACAGGTTTATGCTCGGTCCCTATATTTCTATATCTATAATTTCCATGTTTCAGAGTTACGAGTTGCCTAGTGTATACAAGTATAGTGTATAGTAAACTAGTTACTTCGTTAAATGAGTTAATGTAATTCGAATCAATATAATTCGAATCGAACTGCTGCCAAGAGATAAGAGGAATGCCGAAGATCTTTCAACGTGTTCATGCTGCTATGAAGGAACGAGCCGAAGTGTTGAAACGAACGAAGGACATATTGAATGTAAAGGTAATGTCTTAGTGACAAAAACATCTTGAAACAGCGAGTCTAATAGTTTTTAAACCCATGTATATTAAGATACTTTTTCTTGTGTATGATGAGTACATGTTCGTAAATTTTGTCCCCAACTTTTGTACACACCCAGTATTTGCGTATTTGGTATTTATTTTATGACATACAAATATAATATATATGTCGGAGATGAAAGGACACCGGAGCCTTTCTTTTGGAATTTTGGGAAAATCCTCTAATACTTTAGCCTAGATTCTATCATAGCCGTAATTAAGCAATTGTTGTCGTTCAATCCGATTGTATTTGTTCGAGATTTGTGATAGTGGGATTGGGCTCGAGGTGACGCAACTGGTCGCCGAACATAGCCACGGTCACGGGATGGACGTTTTGCCTGACGGAGGTGTAGAGTGGTTGTATGGTTCTCCCTAGAAATGTGGTTGTGGCGGCATACGGCCTCGAGAACGGGCCTAGCCACGTGTGATTTTGCCTCGGAGGTGTCAATATAATGGGACACACGTTGTATTAATAATCAAACTCCAGGCGGAAACTGCCTAGCAGCGGCGATTGGAACTTTCTCGATGCTTCCAATCAGTATATAACAAACGAACGCAATCGTAAAGAGAGGAAAATTTTCATCAGTCTATTATCGTGCGATCGCCTTGGAAAGTTACACATCGAGCAGTATATACCGAGCGTCCCAGCAAACGTATTTTGTGCTTCAAAGTATTCTACGTTTAGTAAAGAGTTATCCCGTTTACCGTGGATTCGTTATCGAACCCAAGAACATTGTCAATAGCATCTCGCGTGTCTAAACACCACGATTATTCGTTAAACTTTGTAAAAAGTCATATTTATACCTGTAAATATAATCTCTGTTGTACAAAACGATGGCTAATTCAAATGAAGAATTGTTACGCGCCCTAAATTCTAACGGTAACCCGACATATATAAATGTACGCAATTGTCTAAAAACCACATGTATATTTATCTGTCAGTTAATAATAATAATATAAGAGCAAGAATAAACGAAATGTACGATTTTAAACTTTTAGTCCTAATCGACTAATGATTTGGTTAACTGGCTGTACTATTTACTATTAATAAACTTACTACAGAGCAAAATGGCTGTTTAAATATTCCCAAGATAGAAGATAAACTGCGCTGTCACTTTTTGTCGTCTTTCTAATCTACGTTGGCGTACATTGGATTAATGGTGTCGTCAATGAAGCCAGAGTAAAGAATCAAGGCAGGTCAAGGTGACACTTACCTTGGCAATACCTGACATAATACTACATAACCGCTGACCAAGATTAAACTTTGTACCATAATGAGGTTTCTTGCTACGTTGAAACCAACTCGTGCATGCTTTACGTATTCCCCTTAGCCCCTAATTTATCATACTTTTCAAGTATATATATAATAAAATCTTAATTATTAAAATACATTTTAGCGGAATGATGAATTATCGGAATATCGAAATGGAAAATTTAGAGGTTGTCCCTTATAAAACGATAGTAGGCAATGAAAGAAATTATTACAGTTTCGTTCAATAGCTTTTCCTCCTAATAAATATCAATATTTATAAAATAATTGAAAATAAATATTTGTCTCTCCCATAGAAATTCGTTATTCGATTATCTGAATAACGATTAACAGAAAATTTAGGAATGGTCCCTTATAAGGATATAATTTTAATATAATCTTAAATCCCTTATGATCTTAAAAGGATAATATAAAATTGCGAGACAAGGAAGAAGTTATTACATGCTTATTCAACAGTTGTCATGCCTTTTGAATATTAATATTTTTAAACTAAATTAAAATAAATATCCCTAATTGCCTCTTGCATGGAAACAAAATGTGTCGAACAGCGCATGCCATAAGTAACTCGGGTAATCTAGGTTCTACTAAACTTTCACTGGATAGAATGCGCGGATCGTAATAAGGATAGTAACTTTACATAATATCTGCTTCTTTTCTCATCATTTACAACCGCATTAACCGTTTGCATAAGTTACTAGCGATGGAAAGGAATAAGAAGTTACGATTACAAATTATTATATCATTTAGTAATCTACATCGATTAAAACAGAGCTGGACAAATTTGACTATCTAAATATCTTTCTATTTATGAAATTTGTATAGCTTGTTAGATATTCTTGTTATATTTTACTTACTTTTTGCTATCGTCGTTTGTGCGAACAGATTTGGCATCGTCTCCCGTGTCGTCCAATAAATCACTACTATCGCTGAAACAGAAATTAAAACGTTGATTGTAAAAATATGGTCTTAAACTTTTATCAGAAAAGCATGTAGGTGTGTAAATTAATTTCATGGCCTTTTCAAGCCAAATTTAAATTTTGCTTATTAACTGTTTAATATAAAATTCGTTTAATTAAATTACATTAAATTTAATTAGCAAAGTAAATTTTATTACTCATCTGTTATAAAGCATGTAGTCGTAAAATGATAGTTCTGCTTTAAAATCATTGCAAGATGGAAAATCTTTGAATCTAAATTATTGTCCAAGACAGTTAAATGAAGACATTGAAATTAATTTATTATCTATTATTATAATTACATAGAGCAAATGGAAAATAAAATATAATAAAATATAAATAAAATATAGTATCCTGATGTATGTTTAATATTAGAATATTAAACATATTAGTATAAGATTTATTGTTGCTTTTATACTAGATACATCATTATTTTAATTAATTAGTGATCATAGGAAAAATTTACTGATTCGGTTTTTAGTTTTGTTTTCACTCTATGAGTGTGAAATAATATAGTCAAATAATAATTGATGAAGACCTACTCGAGTCCTGAGACGTCGAAACACCAGGAAACCAAGTATATACTGAATCAATTTCTTCGGCGTGTACACCTCAAAAGGGGCGTTACCCCTTTTGATGTAAAATTTCACCAAGTTCAGTTTGTGTACAGCTTCGTCGTACAAACTTCAAGAGGCACGCATAATTTTCATATCTTTATTACGAAGAGTCTTTAATTCGTTTCTAAATACATTATTCTATCTCAAATTATATATTGCTTACAAAATGGAATACATCTTTTACTTGTAATATGTAATTTAATTACACTTGGTCTACATCAAATGAAGTTAAACATGAATTTGGACAATTTCAAAATTGTATATATATCTGAAATTAAATTAAAATTTTCGTATAGATAAATCGATCTAATTCAATAAGATTCAGGCAAAAGAATAATGTGCAAAGGCATTAATGTTGTTTTGTCAAGATATACAAAATATATCAAAACAAAAGCCCACTATCCAAAAACAAATTTTCATGGTTTATGCAAAGTAGCTTATTATAAATATTAGAGTGCAGATAGGTATTTCTGCGTTTTTTAGTCATTTATAGATGCAAAAATATAAAAAACACGCATAATATACGAAAATATATAAAATACCCAAAATATGGTATTCGTTGTAATACATATTTAGTGACTGAAAGTAATCTTTGCTTAGATTCCATTGCTGTAGATTGTATTTGCAAAAATATGAATCTGTCTAAATATCCACAGTCTAGTTATTATAGTGCTATAAATATTTGAATTTCTTCAAAGTCCACAATATTGTATCACCTAAATGAATGAAGAGAAAATAATGAAAAAAATATTAAACTAATTCGTAGAATTCGATATAAATCGAACAAATTGCGTTGAAAATAAATTGCAAATGACGAACGATGTGTAATGGTGTGTAATTTAATCAAATCTAATCTAATACAAAATAATTGCCTCAAATCTAAAACAAAATATATAACTTCTATGTGGAAGAAATGTTTAATACTATGAGAAGTATTGGAAAATCTAAAACACTACTGATCAAAAGGGAGCTTTGTTCTGATTTTGTCCAAGGTTTCGACTTCATGGTTCATGAACTCTCTTAAACACGCGAAATTGGATAGATTCCGGTCAGAGGTAGCACAACCGTACTGGTGACTAAAGGCAATTTCGACTAGCCATATCCCGAGAGACGCAAATCTTCGGTTCTGTTAATGATTAAGTTAACCCTTTGAGCGGGTAACCGACACCTTGATTGGTAATTACTTGGAGTTGCGTTCGTTTAACGGGAATGTCAAAGCGGAAGCAGGAGGGTGAAACAGGCCAGAAAGATGTTTGTAGATGGAAATATCACTCTTGAATACATTTAGGTGGCTTCGTTTCAACGTATTCTCCATGGGTGGCAGGTTAATATGTGTAATAGTTCAATACGCTGTACGACTTCCACTTACGTCTATAGTCAAACTGGCTTTGTACGGAACAAAGTGGTTCTCTTATATTTGATTCTTTTGGGAGTCTTGCTTTGATCATATCAATTCGGTATAATGCTACCAAGGCTTACTATTATGGCGGAAAAATCTTATTTTTCTTCCATATTTTCTGAATTCCTCTAGAATTTAAAAATTGTATATTTCTTTAAGCGTCATAAAACAATATCTTTTATTTTAAAATCTGAAATTTTAATATCTATGTACATGATTATGAAGTACTCTAGTGTAAGACATATTTTGTATGAGGTTGATACATTGTTCTATGTTATTTCACTTGATTTCATTGAAGTTTCAATTTCATAACAGTTCGTACGAGACTGATTTGATACAAACGATACAGACGAGGAAAACTAAATTTCGAGTATTTAATGTATTATTTTGATTTATAGTAGATAGATAAAAACCTTATTGTCAACTGTTGAATAATCAGAATATCTGCAATATTTTATTAATACGGTCGATCATAGGATACGACAAATACATGTACTCGGTGGAACAGATGTTCATAGAAAGCTCCCTATCCTGTAAAATTTTAAAGAGAAATTTCAAGCTTTCCTATGCAATGCATCCAAAGAAATCGCTTCAAAGGAATTTATGTAAAATATTTAATATGAAAAATATATATTGCTATGAATATTTGTAGCCTACTAATAATCGAAAACGTTCAGGGCAATAGCTTGATAAAGATGAACGTGCAAAATATATATTAGAATCATTGCTTCATTCCAAGAAGATAATAATAAGTAGTGATTTGTAGAACTTACATATTACTACTCCATACAATGTTGGCGTATAATTACGGCAGAAATCTAAATTAGTGAACAAATGAAAACTAATGCTGTTATACAATAATGCAAAAGCTTGTGTAATGAAAATGAGGAAATTATTGAGGATAAGGGCAATCTTACCGACCTAAACGACCTTGAAATATGTTGACGAAGTCTTCGAGGCTTCACCTATCCAACTAGCAACACTTGTTCTTGAAAAATATTCCAGGAATAATAATTGCTCACGAAAGTATTGAAAATAGAATAGAGAAAGGAAGAGATAATGATTACAACAGAACTCTTGAAGCTACTGCAACCACAAGGAGCACGTTCGGTATGCGAACGAAGAGAAAAGGCAACTTTTAAGTAAGAAATGTATTATACATATTGAAAAATGATAAAATTAATAGATTGCCAGATAAATTCTACGAGAAATCAAGGAGAAAATCGTCACATATAGTTCTTTAAACGTCCTTTAAATTGATTATTAGAATTAGGTAGGATTATTAGAATTTCAAGTTCGTGTTGTAAGTTTAGTACAAAGCGTTATAAAAAGGCACAAATGGACGCCAACGTAATATATTACCATCATTAATTGTCAGTACAAGGACTGAATCTGTCGAAAATCAGGACTCCGATTATTCAACTATAGGTATGCTCCGACTACCTGATTAATTATTGTATACACGTCACGATCGTAATTAAAAAATCAGTGTTAATGTTGCTTTAAAACTCAGAGCTCTAGTACAGCATCCTAACTATTAAATATTCGGTTAGAATAACACTTTCTAGAAGCTTTGAGCTTGCCGAAAATAAGCTTCGTTTTTCACGGAAATAAAGCGTAAAACATTTCGATGAACCTGTTGATATGTGACGTCCTCGTGGGTTTTGACGACACCTTTTTTAAAAGTTGGTGCTCTGAACCTGCTGTATGGCTTACTCTGTACGCATTTGAATCACGAGTATCGGATTAAGAATGGATTGTTTTTTATTTTCTAACCGCCGTACTATGAGGCGGCCGGTTAGGCTGCGACCATACAGAGCAGGATAAACGGTAAGCTGTAAGCGGAAAAATTGGCATTTGGAGTATTGACACTGGCTGTGCCATTACTTGTTTTGCCGCTTACGTATTTTTGCAGTTAAAACCTTTGTCGGCCAAATGTTCATAAGGCGGAATTTTCAAAACCGTTCATCTCCGTGAAAAATGACTCGCATTTTCGGCTTTAGCTACCTATGTGAAAAAACACATTTAGACACTATACTTTATCCAAAATTAGCATTAATTACAAAATTGAATGAAAATGAGTTATGTACCTTAAGCACACCATTAATTTTTTTTTGGGACTAATACTTATTCTTATAGTTACGTTCTCTTTTGTTAAATTTTTGTTTATTCTTTTTAACAAATCGTCGAAAATAGATATCGATAAGAATATGATTGACACCCAATCGATACCTATCTTTTACAATACGATGTACTAAATATCTTCTGTTAATCCTTTTTCATGACGATGACAATACTAAAGTATAATAAAAAACATATTCGCGTCTATTTTGTCAAACTGCAAATAATAATAGACAAACAAACAAAGGAAGTAAGGGTACGCGAGAGATACGTTTTACCGATTCGGCAAAAGTACCGATCAGTCAAGAAACTGCACCGTCTGAGCTCGAATATCTTTCATATGGTAACATACTTTGTGCTATATAACATTACTATATAGTCATATTGCATAACTTTCTCTTCCTTTATTATTGACCTAACTTTAACTCTCCCCATTCCCGTAGTTCAGATTATGAAGCAATATAGAAATTTTTATTTCTATCGATAAAAAATAATACGTTTGAAAAGTTCGTTTTGAAATATCATTTTCCTATTTTTATTAGAAATTACATATTTTTCTCCCATATACTAGCATATAAAATCTTATTATACTTATTGTTAGATCAACCAGTTATGTGTATAATGATATAAATTTAAAACATATTTTATATATATGTCGGAGATGTAGGGACATCGGGCCTTTCTTTTGGAATTTTGGCAAGATCCCAATACTTTGGTCTAATCTATTTATTATAGTTGTACTTTAACAATAGAACTTAGAAGTAGTTGTTGTGATACGATCTGATTATGTTTGCCCGAGATTTGTGACAGTGGGCTTGGGCTCGAGGTGACACAACTAGTCGCCGAACGTAGCCACGGTCACGGGATGAACGTTTTACCTAACAGAAGAAGTACCAATATTGAGGGACACACGCTGTATTGACAAACAAGCCCCGGGCAGGAGCAACGTCGGCTCTACGCGGGTCTGCCTAGTAACGGCGCGTGGAATTTTGTTGATATCCCCGGTCAATATGCAATTGACAAATGTGATCGTATCAGTCTTTTATTCTTGTGATCACCTTGGAGAGTTTACACACATCGTCTTGTCAGTCAGTCGAAAAGAAACCGAGCGTCACAGCTAACGTCACTCTGTGTTTCAAAATATATTCTATTGAACAAAGAGTTTTCCCCGTTGACCGTGGATTCGTTATTGAACCTAAGAACATTGTCTTTAACATCTAGAGTGTCTAATCACCACGTATAATTGTCGAACTCTGTTAAATCAACATTTGTACATATAATTGTAAATATAATCTCCATTGAACAGCAACGATGGCTTGTCCTAATGAAGATACGTTACACGCCCCTAATTCTAACGCCAACCCGACATATACATGCCTTTATCTGGAATAATCAAGTAACATTAAGCGCATTTTCTGTAATAAAGTGCTAAAAACAATCGAAGAATAAACGAAACCATGAATAAATAATTCTGTCTTATTTCGAAATCCAATACTAAACAAAGCGTTTTTTCGCTGTGTTGAACATTTAAAGAATATTAAGGGCATTAACAACACTAATCAAGTTAAGCTAACAAAACAGCTGAACTAATACATACTACTCATTTTTTACAAAACGCTGTGGATGTATCACTTATTTTCAAAAGCCTAACATTTTCAAATCTGTCAGCTTATTTCTTTCTTTAATTATTTCGTACCAAACACTTTTTTAACTACCAGGCCATCAAAGCGTTCTTTCACAATTGAATTATCATATGTATTGTTAGCAAAATTCTATAAGACAAAAATTACAAATTACTAATATTAACAAACATCTTTACATAACATAAACAATGGTAATTTTACAAGTAAATTTCGTAAATTGCACATTATCTGATTTTTTATTTGTCGAAAAGTTATAAAATTGTAAAAAAGAAATTTATAACTTGTAACTTATAATTTGTCAATTCACTAATTATTAGTTGGTAAATTATTATTGTAATGTCCAAATCAGGAAATCAATCGAAATGAACTCATCGTATTCTCCCCACGTATTTCCCCTCATATTCAAATAGGTACTAAACTCCTACCACTAAAATACATTAAAATGTATAAATTATAAATTTGCTTTTGTTACAGAATGAATAAAAAGTGATACCTGTATATGCCTATGAAAATTGGAGGGTTAACCTGTTAATCAGGAAAGACGGGTTAACTCGTCACTTAGATTTTTAATCTTTACGATACAATAATTTCTTTATTTATAGATCTTCTATTTTTTAGTAATTTTGATCGTTTTCTATCATCTAAAATTTTTGTCTCTAACTCAAATAGCCAACTGTTAGGCAATGTTAGCCTACTCAGTATCAGTTCCCTTTAAAGGTCAATATGTAATTAATCGTGCTTATATTTCAAAAAAACTCATTAAAATTATCCTGTCTTTATTCGCTTTCAATCCTAAAATTATAGAAGTTTCTGGTTAGGAAATTACAGGTTAATCCATCACAATAGACGCACTATACTACAGATATTTATATCTATTGATGTTTTTGTGGACATAACTAAAGAAATGGAACACAAGCAAAGTTTTGTTTCACCTACTAAATATTACAGCGAGTATTTTAGTTTCGATATTTTATGTATTTCTGCAGATTATATGGATTCTATGTAATTTTGCATCTTTAAATTCCCCATTTCACAAATGCATAGAAATTCGCTAAATCCAGTCTAATAAAAATTAACAAAATCGATTAACTTACTGGCAGGAGAGCTTCCGTTTTCTGGAAACCGCGACGAATTCATCGGAAGTATCGGTGGTGTTTGGTCCATGGCTAGGAGTGGTGGATGCGCTGCGTTGATGATGATGCTGATGATGGTGGTGGTGACGGTGGTAGTGATGGCCGGGGGCGGGTGCCTGGTCGGGGACCATCGTCGAGGGTGTCTCCATGTGCTGGGGCGGTTCAGCCCCCGTTACGATCTGCGGGGTGGTGTCGTTGGAGGTGGTGGTGGTAGTGGTGATGGTAATGGTGGTAACGCCAGTGGTGCTGGGGGTGGCGGTAGTTGTGTTGTTGCTGTTGCTGGCGGGGGTTGGAGTCAGGCTGAGACCTTCGCCACCCCCCGCCGAGGCGGTGGTTACTTCTCCCACCCCCGATCCCGTACCTATGTCGCCGAAGTAAACCGTGGAACACGAACTTCTGGAAAAACGATGAATCTCAGATTCATTTTATATTCTTTGATAAGATATCGTTAGTTTTATTTACTTGAAATGTATTCATCCAACACTCAATGAAATGAGCGTGGGAAAAACTGACAGCGACAAAAGCTTGGATTTTAGTTTTAATTACAAGTTTAACGTTACATGCACCTTCCAAGCGTATTTGGTGACTACGATGAGAATAATCAGCAGAACACACCGTATCTTAATCAGTAAAATCCAATATAATTTAGAAAAGTTAGAACCTTTCCTTTGCAGTATGTTTACTAAATTTGGTAAGACATATTTTGTGTTCTTTGCACTTAATACGTTATAAAGTTCATTTTGATCTCATTTCATCTCAATAAATTAAGTGGCTTCTTGTTTACATTCACCGTACGTAGTATTTGTTTGATATACGTCTTTTCTCAAGGTTACGCACACATAAAGATCTACTAATGTATTGTAGAAGCCGAGCGACTTTGTAAGTATAAGTCCAAGTTTTCTCTCCTGGTATTTTCGGTTTTTGTTTTAATTACATTGCGAATGTTTATTTAAATTTATATTTTTATAGACGTAAGTAAAGAAATAAAACGTGAAGTAAAATAAAAAATAAAAATAAAACAAATAATAAAAGAATAGAAAAAAAGAATAAATAGTAATGTATATTATAATGCATATTATTTTGAATATTTTATATAGTTGCGTATATTATATACATTCTATGTACCTTTATATTGAAATTTTTGATAACTGAATATATGTTTACGCATACACATAGTGAAAAGCAAATAAACAGACAACAGTTTATTTTCGTCTAAAACACATAGCTAAGAGCTTACGTTCTGTATGAGACTAGTTAATATGCAGGTATTGGATAATACGAAACATCGCATCGTTTCAAAAGTATTTTTATGCTAACCAAGGTTTCTTGTCTATTTCGAATCTAAATTAGTTTTAAAATAGCGAAAAATGTTATGAGTCATTGCAATATACTTGCACCTAAATAATTCTTTTAAGGATTCATATTTACATTTTAAATTATAAATGTGATAGGATGTTTCCCCATTTACTCCGATGATGATGGAAAGTACATTGCATATGAATATTGCAGATAAAGATTGTATGTTCACTTGAAAGAAATTCCACTGCAGTCGATGACCTGTGACCCTTTATTATGTTTCTTTTAATTCTTCGAGCCTAAAACTTGAACTACAGTAGACGCAAGACACAAGATAAGATATAAACTACGTTTCAGCGAGTATGATAAAGTGTGCTCGATGTGGGTACTTTTCTACCTATTTTTATATTTTTATATTTTTCAATTAATAAAGCATAGAAGCTTTATTAATTAAGGTTGAGATTTATATTAAGTTTTGGAAAAGAGTTCAATGTTTAAAGCTATTTGTTTCACCGCAAAGTAAAGATAAATAATAACAAATGAATCTATAGAGAATGATATTAAGTATACTTATAGATAAGTATGCTAATATATACTTTGTACAGAATGATTTAAAATGAAAGGCATTTTACAACTGAAAAATACAGAAACTTAAAATCTTCTGGACAGTTATGAGATTTAATTTAGGCTGCAGTTAATATTTTATGCAGTCACCTTTAGTTTCAGGCATAGTATATATCCTAATTGGCATACTCTTTACCAATGTTTGACCAAATATTTCTTCAGTTTGGCTGCGCTCTTCCCAACATTGATTCAAATTTGAAGCACGGTTGTTAAAATCAGTTGTGGACTTTTTTAAGAAATCTTACAGATGTTCTAAGGAGTTTAAATTGAGAGATTGGAAAGGTCATTTAAGATAATATTATATAATATTTTCTTATTCGAATTTGACAGTGGGTTTAACGTATCTCCATTGCAATTATACCCGTTCTCTATTCAATCCAATTCTATTTATCTTTGTTTCACATATTTTTGTAAATATTGTATGTTTTTGAACTTTTGCTCGTCCGTTTAAGTCCGCATTTCTCAATACGTGTCGAATTGTTTTTGCACTCACGTCTATTTCGTCAAAGTTTGAAAAATCATTTTGTATCTGTACAACATTATCAGATTCGAATAGCTCACAAAGTATTGCGCTTCGCAGTGTTTTATAATTTCTTTCTCAGACTTTTAGATTTCTTTAGTTTTGATATCTTATCAACAAAACGATAGAATTTTACGGTAATTATATAGTAGGATAGTCTTTCCTTAAGAGACTCAATGATCGTTTTTTCGAATTTTATGAGACTGGTTTCATTCTAAACTATAAAAGTTTATTTAGTAAATTCATAATAGGTTACAAAAACAAATACGTTAAATTTCTTTATCTGTAGAACACAAATTTGTGAATGTGTTGTTAAAAAATGATAACGAAAATACAAAATAATAGTCAATTAAAAAGAAATCAAGGAAAAAGCATTAAAAAGAGCAGCAAGGTATGAAGAGAGAACCTTAGAATCAAAAAAGGAACTGGTAAAGGAGTGCATAAAGGAAAGGGAGAGGAACTGGGGAAATGGCCAAGAAGAAACAGAAAGAAGGGACTAGAAGAGGTGAAAAATGGAGGGACACAGATGGAAGCAGGAGAAGAGCAAGAAAGGATGACGGCAGACCAAATTATAGAAGAAAGAAGGAAGAGAGAAACAGAAGTGAGGGGGAAAAGGATAAGGGAATCCAAATATAACAGACATTACAGAAAAATAGCCAAAGAAGAGCTACCAAAGTACTTGGAAGAGAGGATGAAGTGGAAGGACAGGAAAATTCTAGCTAGATTCAGATGTGAAAATGAGACCAAAGCGAGGGAATACTGGAAAGAAGAGGGAGAAAAAAGATGCAGACTATGTAAAAGGAAAGAAGAAGACCTGAGACATGTAATAGAAGAATGTGAAATAACGGGAGGACCAAAAGACATGGAAAAAACACTGAATGAGACTGGAGAAGGACTAACGGAATTAAAAGTAATAATAGAGAAGAGAAGGGCAATACAAGACGGGGAGGAACGACAAGAAGGAAGCACAGCAAGGAGGCAAAGCCCAAAAGTGGCAATAGTTCTTAGTCATTAGTTTTTAGTTTTTAGAGATAGAATAATTTAAGGAAGTGCAATACAATAGAGAAGATAAGAGGGGAGGTAGATATATAAGAAGCGAAATAAGTGTAAGAGATATAAAACCGAAAGTTCGTCCAAAGCCGAAAGGCACGGACTAAATAATAATAAATAAAATAATCAATCAGTTTTTGCTTAAATATAGCGATTAAACGAGCGTTGCTCTCATTAGGGAATAGATCGGGAAAATCATTTCCTGGCTATTGACTTCGCCAACCAAGTATTACGCCATCGAATTTTTAATCGTGTGAAAATTTAACAGAGAGAAATGACGCAATGAGAATTAACAGAAGAATTTCGTAATGCATTCACTGAAATTAAAAGTAGTGAAGTTCAATACTTTAAAATGAAATTAATATAAATGTCGCCAATCTGTGTCTATTGTAGTTTATTACTAACTAGCTTTTATCTCGTATTTTTTTCTTATTTTAATATCTGAAACAAACTATAACATTCTAATTAATATGAATTACAATGTAAAACATTTTTGTAAAACAATCTTGGAAGAGTAGAAGAAATAGAGAAGAAATAACATTTCTAATTTCTGTTCTATCATATGACAAAATAATTCTGTATATTTAAAAAAGATTTGTTATCTCTTACAAGATAGCTGATTTTTTTCTTCAATAGTTATCATAGTATAATAGAAAAAGGTAAGTAACAGTGTTTTGAATATTTTCATAATCAATCAGGTACGAATGACCAGCCCAGTATAGTAGAGAAGGAATTCAGGCATCAAGTATTTGAATCGTTTGATTAATGCAGCTTTTGCATCGATAAGCGGCAATGCAAACTGGTTTTTCGTTTCTTACATACGATTTTTTTATGTTAAATCTCGATCGGTTGACAACGGTATACAAGTTCTGTCGTTTAAAATAAATGATCGTTTACCTAAGCAAAATTACGATAACGCAACTGTAGAAGCTATGCTGAAATATGCCCCTTTATATAGATAATTTATATTGATTTATGTATTTTTATATTATTTACTGATGTTTACATTTTATTTGTTTACTAGGTTTATCTTTCAAACGTGTTTTCTGTAGTTGTCTTAAATTATGTACACATGTTTAAATTGTGTTGATAATTATCAATAATTATGTTAATAATGACTTGTATAACTATATTGTATAATAATAATTGAACAGAGTAGGTGAAAAATTGAATTATCAATATATTTCAAATGTTTCTAACACTAATAAGTAATGTTATTATCCTGTTAGCAATATGTGCTAATATTCTAATAGAAATAATGACATAATTTACTGAAATTTTATCGAAATACAAAAAAGCATCGTAACGATAGAATTGTTAATAACGTTTCGTGATTCATACAGTTTTAATGCAGTTATTGTATAATTTCTGGCCTTGATATTCGACAATTGTGACAGTATCAGAGGAAACGAAAGATAATTGTGACAGTAATTATTCTTAATAACCTTTCAATAAATTATGATAACAAACATGTAAATAATTTTTGTCCCTTTTGCTTATCACGTACGAATTTCAATAGATACATAAGTCAAACGTATAAAAATTAAAAATTCGACGTATCGCGATTAAATAATCAATTTTTTCTATATTTAAAATATCCATGCCATGCAAGTAGAGAAGCATAAGTATAACGTATTAAAATTTGTTGAAAGTGCTAAAAATATTTCAAAAATATTGCAAATTATTAAACTGAATTAGATCAATATGTTTAATATGTTGATCAAAATCTCACAATAACAATATAAAATATAAAAATTTAATATATTACAAGTACATTATAATAATTAACGTTCTGAATATAAAAAATAAAATAAAATTTCTTATTCAGATCAATGCATCCGATAATATTAACTGAAATTTCTTGGAGAAATCAATCATTATTACCAGTAAATCATGGCAACCGAGTCTTAGAGTCTTTCAGAACAGTGAAAGAATTTAACGTACCAATGTTGTTAGCAATTACCGATCTGGCTGCAGATCACTTAGACCTATTCCTAGGTTTGCATATTTTTTTTATCAACAATATCGACGTATTTCCTTATACTGTTTCATTCATGCTTCACTGGACACCAATATTTTCTGCACAGACATAATTTCTCATAAGTTTCTCAATACACGTTTAAGTGGCGAATCACGTATGTACATGTAACACGAAAATATGTGGGAACAGTTTTTTCGGATATTACTGTTAACGTGAAATTTATGTTTTGCGGCGAGTCGAATAATTACAATGCAATTGAATTACTTAAGATGTCATGACGTTGTGAAATTGCAACGTTGGTATGTCTTTCTGACATGCAACATGATAAGCGTATATTATATAATTTAGTCGATACTTTAAAATTAGTGCAACTAATTATTGGCGAAGTTTATGATACTATGTTTGAGGGATATTTAACAATTATGACGGTTGCAATAATAGAAAGAGTATTAAAATGTTGTCTTTTTTGGAATATTAGAATTTAACATTTTAGATATTACGAAAAATAAACGGCGAAAAAGAAAGTTTCCGTATGCTGTATATTGATTATTGCTTCATTTCTTTATATATTTTTATATACATTTATTGGCTATTTCTCTTTAGTCACAAGAAAAGAGAGACAAATCTAATAATCGTTATTTTTTGATCTTTCATTTTTCATACCTATTCAGTTGTTTTTAATTCTAAACGTAAATGGTGGGGAAAAAATGAAAAATAATTTTGTTAATTAAGACAGTAATCACTATAAGCGTTGGAGTAATATATTTTAGTGTTTAGAGTTGTCGTGAATTATAATTTATAAACTTTTGAAATAATTAAAGCTATAAGCGTAGAAGCTTGTTTGTTCATATCGAATACCTTCGCTTATGACACTTCATCTCTTTAATTAATTCATTCTTTTTTTTTTGACACCTGCTATATTCTTTGAGCCATTTTTGACCAAATTGCGTTCTTTAGTGTTAAAAAATTTATTAAATTTGAGGACAATTTGAGGACACCTGCTATATTCTTTGAGCCATTTTTGACCAAATTGCGTTCTTTAGTGTTAAAAAATTTATTAAATTTGAGGACAATTTGAGGACACCTGCTATATTCTTTGAGCCATTTTTGACCAAATTGCGTTCTTTAGTGTTAAAAAATTTATTAAATTTGAGGACAATATGAAAGAGTATATATGTGTGTGTGTGATTTCTTGGTCCAATTTTATGCAGAGGTCCTTCTTGAAGTACCAAAAATGTTCCCGTTCATTGAAACGCGAACAGGATTGAAAATAAAAATTCAAAGACCGTAACAGGATTTTTATTTTTCTGACTACAAGTAATTTACTTCCTTTATCGCGATATGAAACAATAAAATTGGAATGAAAATATCTTAAATGTTAATAAACTTGAAATCCAAACTATTTTTTTTTTTTAATATTTCTACAACATTATTAGAATATTATTACGATATTATTAGCTACGTTTTTAATTGAATTTTTAATTTACAAGTTTCTAGAACAAGTTGCTGACAATTCTTTCCGACGTAGTCATGAAAAAAGACGTGACGAAGGTCGGCCACGTATCTACGTCGGCAGTGTAAGAGTAGTTCCGTATATTATGATGTAACCTACACGATTAGCGTAATTCTATTTATTCATAGATACGTCAGTGCACGCGACGTTCCTGGTATCACACTATCTGCTTTTGCACGACGGCAAAAGTTGCACGCGATGTTTCCTCAAGTTCTATGTCCGCGCACTAAACATTTTCTCACTTAAGAGGCAAAGCATTAAATTTCCTTGAAATAAAAGTTGATAATATCTAGATAACATATTTCCAAATTAATAATTATTGTATTATTGATAACGAACTTATATTTTAACGTCTTTTTATTATTTTAGTTGATAAATGGATATATCCGGCTTGCGCAATTTAAATATGCCAAGACATTTATGCAATTGGAGATTAATACCATGTAGCTATTATTAGGCTGCGGATGAATATAAATTTATGATAAATTTAAATATGCAAAAATATACAAAATACGTGTAACATGTAAGAACATACGAGCATCCAAAGTATGTAAAACATTTGCTACAATATTTTTGGGTAAATTTTCTCATTCCAATTATTAATTGCTTCAGTATATCTACGTTTTCAGAAGATTTTTATTTGTATCTGCTGGAATCCAAAAACTTATTAGTGCGACTCAACTTGTATTTTATGAATTTATGGAACTAATTTAAAGAAACGCAGTGATATATTTTACTGCGCTGATTACGAATGCCCACAGACGTAATATTAATATTAATTGGTATTCTTCTGAATATTAAAATTATACCTGATAGAAAATCTTAAGAATCAACCGAGTATTAGGTACTTGTAATTCATAATACAAAATTTCATTTGCTGTATGTTTACGAATTTTTCTCTGCATACACGTCTATGTACGTATATTTTAATGTACTTTATTTCTAAATTTCTTTCTTTTAAAATAAGCTTTTGTTTGAAAAATATGTTCACACGTTTTATTATAAAAATAAAACTTCTCAATTCTTTAATTACCTAACCTTTCACTGAAGCAAATCATCACCATCGCCATCTTTGTTCTACAAATAAATTTTCTCAAATTTAGTTGCAGATTCTACAAAAATTATTTACTTCTTATGTCCTGTATACAAATAGTTTTTGTAGAAACTTTAGATCTTGTGGAATGAAATTTAAGAGAATTCATTCGCGCAACAAAGATGCTAACAATGTGATTAGTTATTTTCTACATTCTACGATTTACTTTAGTGAAAGGTTAGATAATTAGAAATTTGCAAAACCTCCATTTTTATAATAAAACATTTGAATAGAAGTATGATTTTCTATTTTAATATCCCAATGTAGATCGTTACAAAGTTGCGTTATTTCTCTGACAAATAGTGATTCTTTTAATGGACTCAATGGAACAACGATATACTCAATGGTAAATAATAAAATTATGCGAAATTCATTAAATTTTATAAATGTCATAAAAATACTGATAAACATAAATTCAGAATAAAGGAAATGCCCCAAAGAGTTAGCTCCGCAGTTACGATATCGATTTATTACAATCTCGAATTCCTATCTACAGAATATTCAATTGAGTATATCTGTTGCACGTCATCACGGATTAGAAAATATGCACGTACGATCTGTTACATAACCTCACAAAGATTGCGGGAAGACTGTAACACGAAGGTATATATTTCATTCGTGTTTTTCCTGCTGGTAAACTCCATCAAGTATATACACTGTAAGATATTCGATAAATTTATTGTCTTACCAACGATTATTTTTTAACTTATATTCCTTTTCTACAACTTCATTTGTTCATTTTTGTTTCACGGATTATCGACCAGCATACAAAATGATTTATGAAAACATTTGAAAGTGAACAAATTTGTATGGACGTATTATCTGACGGATAATAAGGTTCGATGAATGTATCATCTGTCGAATGATATTTATGCAATATTTATGTGTTATGACGTTTATGCACATTTGTATTTGTCTGAATAATTACTGATGATAAGAATTACTAATTACTGATTGATTAAAACAATAGGACCCCGCGTATAAACCATTGTTTGACTTACAAAATATTATAACGTGTACTATACTCGATACTCTATCTTGTATAGTAATGAGAGATAATTATAGTGATTATATTGGTAAAATGTGCAACCGATTAAAATGTGTATATAGAAGTTACAAGTTATTCATCGCAAATATACACTGATAATTAGTAAAAAAATTAATACATGGTATTCTAATAATAGTAGTCACTAGCATGCAATAAGTATCAAAAGTGGTCTGATGATCCCATTAAATGTGGAGACTTATTGATATAATGGACAACTGAGTGTTTAGAACTATGGTAATTTCCATGAAATGTATATAATTGTATAAATATATGTAGTTTGAAATTCAAAATATTTTGTATAAGACTTACAATGTTATATTTGTCAGAAAAATTTATTCAGATAAACTGAATATTTTTGCATATACGTTTTCCTGCATTTTTGTATCAATAACATGTTTATTTTAGAAATGGTTTAATTTCAATATTTGTGCAAATTTAAATATAAATTGTGTCAGTTACATTAAATTAAGTTAAGAAATTTTTCATTTTTCATTTACTAATAAGATGTAACGTCGAGATAGATATTAATAATAAATATCTCATATTCTCAGCAGTATATTTACGTCATATAGTTTGATTAAGTCTTGACAGACTTATAGAGTTAATTAGTGTCTACCAACTAATGTATTACATAATGAGATACTTGAATTTATTAATTTTAAAACAGTTATAAAAAACCGGATAATTCCACATAATCATGCTGCATTAAATCTTGAAATTTGAAGTGCAGCAGTAAATATGATGAAATATGTTATTAAAATATGTTATCATTTTGAGTAACATTTTAGTTTACAAAATAAACACAGTGGTAGTTGTGTCTTTTTTTTTGCACATTTTTATTGCATATTATTTGCATGTTATTACCTATTACGGTACTATATTAATATTATTACACAGACAGAGAAACGTCATGATGCAGACAGTTTTTACAATTATGTAATGTTCAGTGTATATATATACATTCACTTGACAATAATATAAGTATCAATGATAGAAAATATTTTTTCCACTTGTTTGATGTTTTGATAATTTTTAGATAAATATAATTATAATTTGTAGACGAATATAATTACAAATTTTATAAAAAAGTTAGTTATACATCTTTCAAATTGTGGTTTTTAACAAAATTTTTTTCTTACTCTGCTGTAAAATTAGTTAAATATTAAATTTAATGCTTACTGAATGAATATTTTTTTTCACTTATTAAACAAATTATAGTCTTAATTTCTTTCACGCTACGTAATATATAATAACGAATGCATCATAATATGGCAAAGATGATCATATGTAAAGCATGGTGAAAATTAATCGTGACATTTATTATGAAAATTATTCTAAATTGCTTCAAATTAACAAAATTATCTTCTTCATTTTAATAAAATTGTATAGGCCAAACTTTTCCGCAGTAGCAATTTTTAAATTCGTTTTTCACACTTTTTGCAACTTCTCCTTTAAGAATTATCACTGTTTAACAAACTGTATCTCTGATGAATCTCATCTCTGATGAAAATACATTGATATAATAACAAAATACAAAATTTCTATTTCCCTTTATCTCTTCTTTATGTTCATCTAGATCGGAAGTGTAGCATAGTCTTATTGCTACATTTATATACATTTACATATACATATACATGAAATATACATTTTTTGCGTTTAAATTTCGAAACTTGTTTCCTTAACGTTTCTGCATTTTCACAATCGACACACACGTGCATCAAGTAAAAAAGGAAACATACAGAAAAATGAAGATGCAATCGCGTCTTCATTTGCCATCTCTGCCATTTACCTTTCAACAACATTTGAACTATCTTACCAAGTCTGTCCGATCTTCGCTTTAATACCACATGATTATCATCCATTCCGATGACTAATTACACGAGGTGAAATGCTTCTTGAAGGACGTGGAGAATCAAACGGTAAAAACGAATTTCTTCATCTCTGATGAAAAACGAAAAGATCGAATCCGGATTAATCGTGTCAGATATCCGCTCAGATATGTGTAGCATACGACAATCGATAATAAAAGGTCACATTGCTTATATTGTCCAAGTCTGTTAGTTCTATCTAATACTTTTTCATGTTCAAGATAAGTAGAAATATGCGAAGTTCTTCATGCTTTTTATTTCTTCAGTAAAATTAAATCGAACAGACTGTTAGAACGTAATGGTTAAATGAAATTAATTGGAGAAAAGCAAAGCTACCATGAAGACAGTGATGAAACTTCAGTTTTCTTCAATATCGAAATAGTAGCTAGAATATCTGAGCTATTTCTAAGAAAGGCAGATTTATGGACGAAGGAACAAGAAACAAGTTACAAACGGTTTCTTTATATTTTTGAATAGTAATGAACATTTTGTATCTTGATTTATTGCAAAATTAAAGTAAAACAAAGTAAAGCAAAGGCAAAGTAGTTACGATATTCCTTTAGAAAGTCAGGTTTAGTCGATCACAAAGATTCGGACACTGTATAATTTTAATTTTCAGCAAATGAAAAAGGACCAACAAAAATATATTATGTTATACTACACTGTACGTATATAACAGTGGAAAAGAGCTTTTGAATTATTATTTATTGTTGGTTAAATATTAAAAGAAACACTGAAGAAGAGATAGTTTCTATGTAACGAAATGTTTCGCTTTCTAATACTAATTAACTAAAACCATTAATTAACTATTAATTAAAACTAAACATCAACTATATTATACTCATAAAACTGAAACTAACAACGGTTATTCACGAAAGTTTAATATTTAGTTGGGTAGCTCATATGTCTGATGACGTAGCGTAAACGTTTTAGCGTAATGGAAATCAATTTTTTTATATAATTGACATTGATATGTTTTTATATTACATTCTTCTCACAAATGTATTTTTAATTATTCTTCGATATACCCGCTGTTTTACGATTTGACTTTTTCTTTCCGTTGTGAAATATTAGTAATTGTCGCATTTCAAAACTTCTATATCGGCTTTCGCTACTCATTCCCAACAAATCTTTAACGGAGCTAATGCATAGTTGCGATCTGAGCTCAGGCTTGAACGAAGTACTGGCAATGTTTAGTGGAGAATTAACCCTTTCCCTTCGGGTGCCGCTTATAGGCGGCGCCGGCTAGATGACCCGTGGGTACGGGTGCCGCTTATAGGCGGCGCCGGCTAGATGACCTGTGGGTACGGGTGCCGCTTATAGGCGGCGCCGGCTAGATGACCCGTGGGTACGGGTGCCGCTTATAGGCGGCGCCGGCTAGATGACCTGTGGGTACGGGTGCCGCTTATAGGCGGCGCCGGCTAGATGACTCGTGGGTACGGGTGCCGCTTATAGGCGGCGACCACGCGACGATCGGCATCCCATATATGATTCAGAATTATGTTACTAATCTTTACATATTAATATATTAACTAATTTACTTTTGATAATTAATTATATTAAACATTCTATCGTAAAGTCTTGTAAATATGTAAATATGTAATATATTACCTGCAATTTTGTAAGCCTTTTCATATCAAAGATGTAAATTATACTTATCATATTCGTGTATATCTCCGTACAGGGAGAGCACTTAGGCGGACTGGACTGTCGAAGCGAAAGGGTTAAACTAAGAAGTTGCGTCATGTACATCTTGTATCGAACTTCGAAACTTTTTGTGGCATAAGAATTCGCCCTTTGTCAATATTTCTTTCAATATTTAGACAATAACAAATAATAATACAGAAGTTTTTTTCCACTGTTAGCTATGTAGTGAAGTGTAACGTAATGTAATATATGTTTGTTGGTCCTTGTACATTTACTGTAGATATAGAGCTTAGAAATTGAAATTGTACACTGATCGAATCTTCTTGACACCGACTGCACGTACTTACGCCCTTTAAACAAAACGTGATAGAGATAAACAAAAAAGAACGGTAATTGTAATGTAAAATATTAGGTTGATGCATTTCAAATGTCGTTTGTCCGAAGGCTAGGTTTAACAAGACAATACAAGACTATTATTAACGGTTATGGATCACCTGGAAGAAGAAGTAGAAGTGTGTTATTAAATATTACGAAGATTTATAGTAAAAATATCAGAAACTTACTACCAATTATTATGAATTATCATAATATTCGTGTAATCTTCTAATATGAGTTTAAATTTGGAAAAAATAAATGGAAATAAAATTTAATGAAATATCAATTTAACGGTTGGGAGAAAACATTGTTAAAAGCATCCTCTATTTCATCTGCATAATTTTTTAACGCAAAAATTATTTTAAGAGGAACTGTAAATAAAAAAGGTAGAACAATTGTAATCCTGGAACCTGGAGTGCAAAGTTACCTAGAGTTACAAATTTGATACAAAACTACTTAAACGTGTAGAAATGATCATAATTTAATATGGTCTTGTAAACTTTTATTTGAAAAGTCGACATTTCATGTGCATTAATCTAATATCATCGTTTATGATGTTCATGACTAAAGCTGTAAAGAATTATATCAATTTATCACGAATTGATTCTTCAACAGATTTCTTCCACAGTTGGGTAGCATAGATCTGCAGGATAATCGTAAAATCCGAGGATTATGTAATAAAGTTTTATAAATTGGTTTGCGCGGGTCAGAAACTTATAAGAACCAGAGAAAGAGTGGAAAGTAAGCCCTGGAGGGCAGCGCGCGTTCGATTGCGCCACTCTACTCTTAAAGTTCTCTCTTGTGCACAACTGCGCTAAACTTGGAAACGGGTATATACAAGTGGCAATTATTAGAAGAACATTCGATATCTCGTTGCTGCGGAAAGGCTCGTTTAATCTACTTTTACGGGCCTCTAGTAAAACATGCCGGTCGGTTCACCGATCTCGAAAGGCTGCGGCACGACGGCGTCCGACGTCGATATCTCTCGCTTGATCGAACGGATTTATGTTTCCTTTTACCGATTTATGTCAAACTTTAATTAATAAGAAATTATTTTTTTCCTTAATTTATTATCAATGAAATTTTCAAATATATATTATTGTAGTATCGTGAAAAAAAGGCCTAATTAAAGATCGGTGAAATCATAAAAACAGTGTTGTCTGCCCTTCAGTTGTTAGTTTACATCGAAGAAGGCCTATGTGACTAAGGTCATCTAGTTCTTGCGAAGCATGAGCGTAGTGAGATTAGAAAAAAAAAGAAACGAACGCTAGAGGAGAAGGACGATTTTGGGTTCAAGGAGCGTTGACCGAGAGGTCAGAGTGTGCGAATCGAGAAGTGAGTGTGGATCGAGTGTCAGAGTTAGTCGAGAAGTCGAGAAGTAGAGTTGTTAGCGTTGTTGAGTTGCGAGTGTTGCTGAGAGATAGAGCTGTTAGTGTTGTCGAGTTGCGAGAGCTGTAGCGTTGTTGAGAGATAGAGTTGCTAGTGCTGTTGAGTTGCGAGAGTTATTTGAGACAGAGTGTGATTTTTGTATTTAGTTCCAATTAAACAACCAACGTTCTCTGTCCAATTATTATCTGTATAGTCAATCTATTCTAAATAAATTATAAATAATCGGGGAAAACTTTATACCTAAATTTACCCGATACTACATTATGGTTGTTAGATATAGGGAAATGGCTACGTACATAGAGTGAATCTGAACACTCTTAGACACCTTTTATGAATATATTATCTATGTTACATAAAACATTTTTAAGTTTCATTAGCACTGTGATAAGATCTGAGTGTCGCAATGACATTGGTAAAGTTTGAAGCAAATCTGAAAATAACACATATAGACAAATTATGAAATGTAATAAATATTAGAAGTATGTGTATATTTCATGTAGGTCATAAAAGTTAATTTTATTAATTTTGTATTAAAAAAATATTTTATTCGCAGTAAATGTCTTGCAACTTTTATACACATTTTCAGATTAATTTCAAATATTAATATAATTATGGCAATCATGTGATACTGTAATGAAATTACAATGAAATGAAATTTCATTGAATTACTAATGAAATTTCAAAATGTTTCATATAATGTACATAATATATGCATAAAAGCTTTCTATGACGAGTGTTCAAGTAGCCACAATATAGCCACTATATATAGCTTGAATGAAAGTTTTAATGTTTATAGTCTTGAAATGTTAGATTGTTCGTTATTGTATTATGAATCTTATTGAATAATAGGAGTAAGTGTACATATAAATATGTAAGATATTAATCAATATCAATATTATTCAATAACATGAACAATATGAATAATGTTGAGACTGATGTGCATATAACAAATGCTATCCAGCACAGTATATATAGATTTTACGCGTACGTAAAATCAAAGCATTGAAAATTTCTGTTTAGAGGCGCTAGAGATAATTAACCTAGAAATAAACGATGTGAAAGATTTAAATGCTAATTTCACGCGATACTAGTACAATTAATTTGATAGAAATCTCTGACGTGCTGGGAAATAAAGATATAAAGTGTTAATATAAAAATTACCCTCCATTAGAGTGCGAATGAAATCTGTACTAAATAAGCAAGAAATAAACTAAATAGGTTTAAAGAATCTTAATAATTTGTTAATTAAATACCTTTAATGTTCTGTATACAGACTGCTTCAAATATCGAGATATTAGAATCAAAATGAAGATTAGATTAATCAACAATTTTAAAAAGTTTGAAATCAGATGTCTTATGTTATTCTATATAAAACTTACAAATGTTTGTATATTATTCCTGGAACTGGTAGAGTGCATAAAGGAAAGAGAAAGGAACTGGGGAAATGGCCAAGAAGGGAAAAGAGCAAGAAAGAGAAAGAAGGGACTAGAAGAGGTGAAAAATGGAGGGGCACAGATGGAAGCAAGAGGAGAGCAAGAAAGGATGACGGCAGACCAAATTATAGAAGAAAGAAGGAAGAGAGAAACAGAAGAGAGGGGGAAAAGGATAAGGGAATCCAAATATAACAGACATTACAGAAAAATAGCCAAAGAAGAGCTACCAAAGTACTTGGAAGAGAGGATGAAGTGGAAGGACAGGAAAATTCTAGCTAGATTCAGATGTGGAAACGAGACCAAAGCGTGGGAATACTGGAAAGAAGAGGGAGAAAAAAGATGCAGACTATGTAAAAGGAAAGAAGAAGACCTGAGACATGTAATAGAAGAATGTGAAATAACGGGAGGACCAAAAGACATGGAAAAAACGCTGAATGAGACTGGAGAAGGACTAACGGAATTAAAAGCAATAATAGAGAAGAGAAGGGCAATACAAGACGGGGAGGAACGACAAGAAGGAAGCACAGCAAGGAGGCAAAGCCCAAAAGTGGCAATAGTTTTTAGTCATTAGTTTTTAGTTTTTAGAGATAGAATAATTTAAGGGAGTGTAATACAATAGAGAAGATAAGAGGGGAGGTAGATATATAAGAAGAGAAATAAGTATAAGAGATGTAAAACCGAAAGTTCGGCCAAAGCCGAAAGGCACGGACTAAATAATAATAAATAATATATATTATTTATTTTTACTACGATCCCAAAATTACTACATTATGATTAAACAGTTGAAATGCCAGTTCTCAACCCTTAGTTGTTAACTTAAGTTTTATCATTTTCTTTGAACCGTCCCTGTTTTCTTTCTTTTTTTTCTTATTAATTTAGAATATTAAACATTATTTCATAACTGTCTATATAATATAATATAATTTTACTTAAAAAGTAAAAACACAGGGAACTTCAAATATTTCAACGTATCTTCAAAAATGAAAAGATACTAAATAAGACATTTTAACTAAAATAAACAGTATACATACTCGATATATGTATGTACATAAGTAGCATTAATTAACCAATTAAATATGATAACAACATAACATTTAATTAACTATTTATAAAAATAAGTGAAATATATATTAAAGGCAAAAAGATGATGTAAATAACGAAAACTGGTAGACATTAGAATCATATGGATATGAACGCGACTGACAAAGTTTTCATGTTCTCTGAGGTAAGAAATCGAATGTTTAGGAGTAGTGGAGTTCAACAAGTAACAATGGACGTCATTAATGTCTGTCTCTGAATGATAACGGTGATATCACAGTCTTATGTTTAGTATTATGCATGAACGGTATTCTATGAACAGTAGCGCCGTCCGCTACGCGTTTGATCTCGGCTGCTAACTATGAAAGAACACTCCTTCAAGATCCCATTGTTCGCCGCACATTTCACACAGTCAATGCTGTTAAACCATTAAACGTTCTCATTGATTCTTTTATCCTTGTATTCATCGGTTTAAAAATATATGTAAACTACTAATACTAAAACTATTAAATGATTTCACAGGACCCATTTCACCAAACATTCGTAACAATTTCTAAGAATTCTGTTTCATACCTGATTTTCGAATTCCAAATATTCTAACTGTATCTAACTTTGCTGCAATCCTCAAACTTTCATATTTCAATTTTGCTTGCATTTCAGGAAACAAAATGTATTTGTTACGTTTTAAGAAGACGTTTAAAATAAAATTTTTTCATACTTTGTTGAAATTTGAGATTTTTGTTAACGTTAGAAAAACAGAATTAGGTCGAGAACAGCCAAAAGAACGCATCAGGATTAATAACGTCCCACTGATTAATTATGAACGAAACAATTAGGACGAAAACCACTTGCTTAATGAGTTGATAGAAAAAAATGGCCCTCTACATATCAGGTAAGATTTTCAAACAATTCGGCTTTATTTATGTTTCCTATTTAATATTTAATAACGTTCCACATATAATTATGGCTATATATAATTTGGTTAATGAATTGGTAAAGGAAGAAAATAGCATACTAAGTATCTATTAGGTAGGATGCATCAGTCGGAAGATTTATTAGTATTTAATAAGGAACATGCAAAATCAACTTCTTCCAAGCGAATAGTTATTGATAATTACATACAGAGGCGGATTTGAAGCGCATATTCTAGATGTTTAATGGAAATCAAGGAATCAGGAATCACAACGATTAATGAGGTCACGTGCTAATTCAAGGCTAACCGATAACACGAGTAATCGTCTTATTATATCGTAGATACATCGAGTTATGTCATAATCTGAAAACCGATTTCCATAGAATTTTTATTACCAACTCGTCAGCTGATTAGAGATTTCGATGCTGACACACCAATCATGTCACAATTATGAATAATGATAGACAAAACAAATTCAATCGAGCATCATACTTTTGACCACGTACATATGACAATAACAGTACACAGCAAATACGACAATAAAAAATTATTCGTAAGCGTCTATGAAAATTTACCAAAGATGCATTAACAATATGAAGAGCTAAAGGAAGAATCAACTGTCAATGACTGATAGTATACTAGCGCCATGTGTAACTTATCTATTTATGTATTTCTTTAATTACTTGCTACCACTATTTTTTTATTTTTCAAATATTCCAAGTCATCGAATTTTGTTACAAATATAACAAAATCATATTTCATGAGTTCTTGTTCGGAACTAGCTGCTTGTTGTACATAGTGTTAATTCTTTGCACTCAGAATGCCAATTACGCTGTCACGATCTTTTTGCTGTTATGAATATAAGTTTTATAATTTTATAATCAATTCGTGTAAATCCTTTAGACATTGCATTTATAATACAAAGGTGATGATAAGGCCTCCGAAAATCAGGGGGCACTTTATTCTTCTCAAAATGAAACATTTTATTTTAGAAAAAATTTCTTAAATAAAAGTGTATAATAATTCAGGCAACGAATTTCTTTTCATTATTACTCGTCTGAGAAATTATTAATAATAATTTAAATACCTTAATTTAAATGAAATAATTGAAAATTGGTAATAATTAAGAACATTGTGAGATATAAATGTATATTAATACAATGATATACATGAGTATATGTATAGATGATAAAAACTAACGTTTCTTAATCATAGCAAACTGATAAAGGAAATAAAGTAATCATAAACTTTCTGTCAGAAATTCGCGTTTCAATTAACGAGTTGATGAAAAGAGACGTTGAAATGGTTTCCAAGTGCAAAGCGTTAATATTTGTTTTACTAATCTGAAAGAAGTTCTACTATATTACTTCAGACCAAAGCTGAATCACCGAAAAATGATTTCCATCGCGCAGATGAAGCGTACAACTATAAGAATGTACAGTGGAACTCCATTTAATTGAACACGTGATGAGCAGACAATTCATTTAAGTTCACTAATTTTCTTCACTATCTATTATTGTTCATTCGCAGGAATTCATATTCTGATTAATGGGGCCAGTTAATCGACTATTAACGAAAATGTCATGTGAGTAAATAATGGAGTTCTACTGTCGTAATTGCCTGAACTAAAACGCTTATTTCCAGAACGTACGTAGCCATGATGAACGGAGAGGGGCACAAACGATAACTATTTAAACATGACAACAACGCATAGCTTTTATCACTTACTCTTGAACAGCGGAGAGATTATAGTAATTCCCTTGTTGTTGTTGTTGATGATGATGCTGGTAGAGTTGAGTATCGGACGACAAGATCGTTGAGACTACCCGACCGCGGTTATCGTGAACACGATGTTCCTGGTGAATACGCGGATGAAGCTCCTCCAACGAAATGAATTCCTGTGGCTCCTGACTCGGGTGGAGGAGCTGCGTATAACTCTGTGCCATTTCTTGGGCCACCATCTCCTGATCCGGCGGTCCACGAAAGTATAGAAAATCTTCCAGCTCCTCCTGCTGACGTTGTTGCTGATACTGTTGTTGTTGCTGTTGCTGAAGTTGCGGTTGTTCTTGGCGATAACGATGACCTGGAGAATGTTGCTGTTGATGTTGATGGAGGCCGCAGGTATTCACGCAGGTGCCATCGCCGACCATAACATCGTTCTCCACGACACCACCGCTATCTGGCAGTAATCCACCCTCGTCTGAAGATTCATAAAGCCGTGTTCTTTTACCCGGATCCTGATTTCGCTACGGCCGCGTCCTAAAGTGGTTGCAACATGCGAATAGATCGGGACAAGACGAGTTCACGTGTTCGTGGAACGTGAACGATGCGCGTTTGAATCTCTTTGACCGAGCCATCGGAATGCCCCTATAAGGGAATCGTTTTATCGCGCTAAAGAATACTTTTGAATCTTGAAATCGACGACTCTGCGCTAGAGGATATTTCTGAATCTCGATATCAACGACTCTGCTCGGAGCAAATGGTCGGAGATTCTTTTCCTCGTCGATCTATTTTAACGAAAACAACGATGTAACGACAGGAGTGACAATGAAACGACGATTAAATGACGGAAAGAATGAAAATTTGCATGCAGGCGAATTTGATAGTAATCGGTTTTCTAGTTTGAAAATTGGAATGGAATCGATTCGTATCACATTAATGAATAGATCATGCAAAAATTAAAAGAATTCAAATCTTGGATGGCTGAGAAATTATGGTAATGGATTTGTGTCACGTTAATGAATGCGCCACTCAAAAACTAAAAGAATTAAGATTATTATTAGAGATTATAGTAACTCCTTTATTGTTACTGTTAATATAATGATGTTTATATTGTAAGGAAAACTACCAATGGTTTTAATCAACAAGAACTTGGTACAATTTGTACATGGAACTTTTTTTTTGAATCCGCACGCAGTCAACGATGTGATAAAATTCCTCGTACTAGGAGCTACATTTTTTAAGAGCGATGAAATTTTTACTGGCGTAATTACATAAATCGGCTTATACGTGTTGGTAACAATCTTTGATTCTAATTTGCGAAAGATGACTTTTTCAATTGCACGCCTTACATATTTACACGTATTTTAAATAATTCGTTTAAATTATTTGATTCACCGAATCGCAATAAATGTTCTTTGAGTTCTTATGATTAAAGAGAAATAAATATGCTAATGATATATTATCAGTTCCGTCCGAGCAGTCGAGCTAAACGGACGTGTGAAACAGTGCTTCCGTAAGTGCGACAAATGGGGAAAACAAAGTGACTAACGACAGGGCCCATCGCCAAATGGTGGAAAATATGCAACAAATACCACCAATAAAAATAATCAAAGGCGAAATATATTGTATAAACAGAGCTGTAGATATAACAAACCTAAATCAATCAATAAACGAAGAACAGGATTGCTCAGCTACAAAGGAAATAGAAATGCAAACTACACAAAAGAATGACGAGGAGAATAATATCAACAACGAACACCAGGATGAAAGCTGGAAGGTTGTAACTCCCAGCAAAAAACGAAAAATAACGTCAAACACAGACTCTAGGAGGGCTGCAGAAACAGAAAGGCAACAATGGCTACAAGATATTACTCTCCAAAACTCCTTCAGTGCACTGCCAGAAGATAAAGAAACAGAACCAGCTGAAAAACCAATAACACACATCCCTAAACCACCACCAATCTACATTGATGCCCAAATAATAGCCCCCCTCTTTGAACTGCTAAACAACACGACAGGAAAAGAAAATTACAGCATTAAACAAATAAAACTGGACCAGGTAAAAGTACAAACTAACACCCCAGAAACTTTTAGAAAAGTGACAAAAGCACTAAAAGAGAAAAACGCCGGGTATCACACTTATCAGCTCAAAACTGATAAAAGCTACAAAGCAGTAATCAGAGGATTACATCCAAAGACAAATACATATGCGAGTAGCATATACGAGGAATTAGCCAAATTTGGACATCAGGTAAGAACAATAAATAACATAAGCAAATTTGATACTAAACAACCATTACCGTTATTTCTAATAGAACTTGAACCGAAAAATAATAACAAGGAAATTTTCGAAGTTAAAAAGGTTCTAAACACAATAATAACAGTAGAACCACCTAGACATAAAAAAGACATACCGCAATGTATACGGTGTCAACAATATGGACATACAAAAAATTACTGCAAAAGAAACCCGGCGTGTGTCAAATGTGCAGAAAAGCATCTAACAATTAACTGCCCATACATGGGAAAAATAAATGAGGTAAAATGCTACAATTGCAATGGAAACCATCCAGCTAGTTACAAAGGTTGTATAGTCAGAAAACAACTGCAACGTAAACTATTTCCGCCGCTTCGAAACAGGACATACAATAACTATTACACACAAGAGGACAGCGCAGAAACTGAGACAACACCAAATGTACAGCACGTAATGAACATAAACCACAATAATACCAACACCTTTGGTAGCCGAAGCTACGCGCAAGTAACCAAACAATCAACACCCTTAGAGGACCAAAGTCAGAACAATAACAATAACGACGCTACAGAAATCAAGGAACTGCTAAAGCAATCCATCAAAAACACCGAAATGCTAACAAAAATGATAAGCGAACAAAACGCAGTCCTCAGACAGCAAACGCAACAAATCACAGTTATGCTACAACTACTTACAAACATGCTAAGCAAAAAATAAAAATGGACACGCTGAAAATAGCAGTCTGGAACTCTAACGGCCTACAACAAAGGGCCCTAGAAACTAAAACATTCCTGTATAACAACAATATCGACATACTACTTGTTTCAGAAACACACTTCACTACAAAAAGCTACATGAAAATACCATACTACACTATATATGATACCAAACACCCCTCAGGAAAAGCACACGGAGGGACCGCAGTGATAATAAGAAACGACATAAAACACCACCTACACAGCAAAGTTAGTAAGGAATATACCCAAGCAACCACCGTTACAGTACAAACTAGCAGCAACCATTTCCAGTTGTCAGCAGTATATGTACCACCGCGACACAAAATTACATCACAAATGTGGGAAGAGTACTTTCAACACTTAGGTGACAAGTATATCGCAGCGGGAGACTACAACTCAAAGCACACACTATGGGGATCAAGAATCACTACACCTCGAGGTAGAACCCTGGCAAAATACATTAGAAACAATAACCTCAATATATTATCCATAGGAGGACCGACATACTGGCCGACAGACCTGAGCAAAATACCTGACCTACTCGATTTTTCAGTTACAAAGGAACTAAAAGCAAATAAAATAAAAATAGCACCCAGCCTCGAGCTTAGCTCCGATCATACACCCATAATAATTACATACAGAAGCAAACCAATGCTTTATAACAATCCAAAGATATTATGCAATAAAACCAGCAAATGGCAAACATTTAAAGAAATAATCGAGAGCAAAATCAACTGCTACATCCCATTGAAAACACCTGAACACATCGAACAGGCAGTAACAACACTTACAGATACTATACAAGAAGCAGCATGGGCAACCACTATATACGAATCAACCAATAGACAAACAAAAATAATTCCGCCAGACATCCTTGAAAAAATCAGAGAAAAAAGAAAAGCGAAAGCAAAATGGCAAAAACATAGAACACGAGACAATAAAAAACACCTAAAAAAACTTGCAAAGGAATTAAAAAAGAAAATAAAAGAGCACAACAATAACGAATTCACAAAGTTCATAGAGACACTCTCTGCACACGAGAACTCCAACTACTCCCTATAGAAAGCCACGAAAAAAGTACAGAAGCCAATAAAACCAGTCCCAGCAATCAGAAAAGCAGATAACACATGGGCAAGAAGCAACGAAGAGCAAGCTGAAGAATTTTCTAACCACCTATGCTAACCAATAGTACCGCAACTGACAAGCAATACACCATACCTAAAACAACAGCACAAGAAATTAGAAACATAATCGAAAAAACAAAAAACAATAAAGCACCAGGAATCGACCTAATCAATGGTAAAATCTTGAAAAACCTTCCTCCAAAAGCGATACGACTAATGACAATAATTTACAATGCAATATTAAGAATCCAATACTATCCTAAACTATGGAAACTAGCACAGATCATAATGATACCTAAACCAGGCAAAGACCCACACCAAACAGCATCTTACAGACCAATATCACTACTTCCAATGTTTTCCAAAATACTAGAAAAAATAATATACGCCCGCCTAAAATCAATAATAGAGAAGGAAAAATTAATACCAGATCACCAATTTGGATTCAGAAACAAACACTCCACGATAGAGCAAATGCTCAAGCTCATTAATGAAATAATACTAGCATTAGAAAACAAACAATATTGTACAGCCCTCTTTATGGACATCGACAAAGCATTTGACAAAATAAACCACGAAAGCCTACTTCAAACAATCAGAAAATAATTCCCAGAGCAAATATACCAATTAATAAAATCTTACTTAAGCAACAGAACCTTCGTAGTAAAAATCAAGGACACATACTCTGAAGTTAAAGACATCAAGGCAGGGGTTCCGCAAGGAAGCGTCTTAGGACCAATACTATACACACTATACACGGCCAACATACCAACAACTACCAATAGCAAAATACTGACTTTCGCGGATGACACAGCTGTACTAATCAGGCACACTAACCCTGAAACAGCAGTCACATTACTACAAGAACATATCACAAAAATAGAAAAGTGGCTGCAAGTTAAACAAATTAAAGCAAACCCCAATAAATGCAACCATATTACATTCACACTGCGAAAACAGATACCATCAAACATCCTACTGAACGGCACGCACATAATACAAATAAGGCAAGTCAAATACCTAGGACTCCACATAGATACACAACTCACATGGAAACAGCATATTACATCAATAATAGACAAAATACAGACAACAAGGAGACAAATGCATTGGCTAACAAGTCGAAAATCCAAATTAAGCATAGAAAATAAATTAAAAATATACAAAATGATCATAAAACCAATCTGGACGTACGGAATACCACTATGGGGGACAGCAGCAATGAGCCATATAAGCAAAATAGAGTCAATGCAAGCTAAAATTCTTAGAACAATAGTAAACGCCCCATGGTACGTTAGAAACGAGGACATTCGGAAAGACCTGGGAATACCAACGGTCAAGGAGGAGATTAGCAGATGCGCGAAAACATACAGAGAAAGAATAGCAATACACCCGAATCGGCTGGCTGCGGAAACGATCAACACATCAAACATAGAAAGAAGACTGAGAAGGACACACCCAGCAAATCTCACAAAGGATATAACCTAACAAACACGAAGATGGTACCCCGCTGGGGGTAGCCACCCACATGATAATCCAACAGCTAAAAAATTCTACCAAATGTCCAAATTGGACAAATTGTGAATGCCAAATATTAAATAAAAAAAAAAAAAGATATATTATGCATTTACTACTAAGTCATGTAATGAATTATGTAATAAATGATCTCTACATCATTAATTAATTTTACGTATAATTATTACTATTTAGAATTGATGAAACTATGAACCATATTATGGACGCTGTTTTTAAACACGAAGAAGATCAGTCATTTTTCTTGTTTCCAATTTTCTTCCCTTTTTGTTTACTATTATTGGGCGTATCTCCAACTCAATTATGACCGTGTTTATTTGAAACATTTCTGAACTTTGAAAATAATATTAAAACTTTTGAAATTAATAATAATACAAGTAGAAACTATCATATTTTATTATAATGCACAAAATTAGGACTGTAGTTCTCGATAAAGATAATGGTATATGTATATTGTAATGAAATTAAATAGTTTTATTATAAAAATAGAATAATCTCAAGTGGAAATTCAAATTACATTAGTAAAACAAAAAGGTTAGTGCCATATTATTAACAAAGATTAAATCATCATATAAAGTGAATTCAAGATAGCGCGAAACAATTGCAACTCGAAAAGAACAAATTGTCGAAAATACAATAAATGAAAGAGATTAAATATTAATAATATATAAGAGATAAATTAATACATGACGAGCATTGTATGATAGACCTGCTCAAAAACATTTCAAACCGAAATTCATGTAAATTATTATTCGTTCGATTAGCAAAGAAACATATATTGGTTCTTGTACTTTCACAATCTGGTAATTACGAAAGGTAATTATAGAATCTGGTAATTATAGAACAGGATGAAAATATCGTCTGGCCTGTAGAGGAATAATCATGCAAAACTGTATTTGTATGTTAAAGCAAAAACAATTCTGGATTTCGATATTATTGTTTCTTGAAAAAATAAACTTTATTCTATTAGCCTCTTGAGAAAATAATTAACCTGGTTTCTCACGCGTTAGGAAATGTCAATTTTCTGCATCTGCGGATGGCGGAAATAGAGAATCAGACATTTGACATTAGGTTGTCGTACGATAATTAACAAGAAAAAGCTAAGCGAATATTCCCAGCCATTATTATCACGATTATAATCGTTTTCGATATGAAACAGCCTACAATATGTCGCTTAAGGATTGGGATTAACATTACAGTACACCGTTAATTTTTCTAGCATACGGGATTTGTACAGCATCCAATTTTTCGAATTTAGAGTGATCCTAATTTTAATACACATGTGGTTGTATGAAATGAACACGAGAATCGACAAAATAAAATGATAAAATTTACGAAATGGTAGATAGGATATTTTCGCTAACGAGTACAATGCTTTGCATGTATGAAGAATGTTATGATCAATTATAATACTCATTAAGCTTCAGTAAAAATATAAATTGCTCCTCCTCCGTTGTTGTGCGATTTACATTTTCTCCTCAGCTAAACCTAATCATATTTCAATTTTTAACTCACATGCTCACATGATAGGCAGGTATCATCTTGAAGAGATAACTATTATATGTGGTTAATCTACGTCCTGTATCGTGAAGAATAGCCGGCAGATACTCGTTTAACGGACTTCGAAAAATCGTTGAGATAATTAAATTTTCACGGCAACAATGTTTTGCGATTGTGCGAAGACAACGAGGTTCGGAATCATTAGCGCGTTGGTAGACGGATAACAAATTGGCGAAGAATCAGGGGGCTAACATGGTCTATGGCGAATCGTATGCCTTCAACCGCACATTAATTGCACCTCTCTGGCTGACAGACAATTTCGTATTTTTATGGCATTTCGTCTGTGTGCACGTGCTAATATGTCAGTGTAAAGCGACGGCTGTTGCAAGAGCCCATTGACCCTCCATGTAGAATGCCTTAGTGATACGAAATGATGTAATTCTCTCCTAATTAACACTACCTCCATTGCTTTTAATTTGATAAAAGAATCATTCATTTGATGACCGCACTAGATGTTGTGAAACGGGCATCATAAAATTGTTGTGAATGAAATTCTAAGAAGAAACATAGGTGAATGTTGTGTTTAGTATAATAGGGAAATTAATGTAATTTAAATTTTTGGCTTTAGAATGATAACATAGTTTCCTCTATTTTATTAAATAGTAAAGAGAGAAACGTTTTTAAAACTACAATTCTTGATTTTTAAATAAAGATATAGTTTCTTTCTTTCATTTCTAACTAGATAGAGAAAGGTTAAGAAAAAAGCTGCAGTTTAGAAATTTGAAACATTATGAAAAATATGTATATACTCTCTGTCTATATAAATCTTTTAGATACAAGCTTGTACATCATGTGTGTGGAATATATGAAAGAAAATGTTGTTATTTTTTAAATAAATAGGAATAAACTTTGAAAATTGGTAGAAGCGAGTTTAATGAATGAGTTGTTCATCATACTTTGTATTATGAAATATTCATTATGCAACTTGCTCTTCATGAAGTTCTGTAAAGAAACGAAGACAATTGTTGTTGTTATTTCTTTACTCAGAGGTAGAGTGAGCTATGTCATGTGAAACATTGCAAAATTTCACATGAAGTATAGAAATAACAACAGGTTATGGGCCCAGGTACAATAATTAGTTATTACTTTTATTGAAAATATTATTAATAGTAATAATATTGAGGAGCGCAGAACATAACCTAAAAACAAAAAAAAAGGAAGGGTGCGTGATCGATGATTCAGTGTTGAATATCATAAGGGCGCTTTATTGAATATATAATAATTGCTTACGTGATAATACAGTTATCAAGAGAATATAAAAATGTTGAGCGGGGCGAGTTTAAGTATTGAAAAGCTAAACAAAGAAAATTAGGACACGTGGAAATTGCAAATGGAGGCAATACTCATTAAAGATGACTTGTGGGAATATGCAAATGGTTCAATAATTAAACCTGAAGCAGCGGATGAAGCCTCTTTATGGAATAAAAGAGATGGTAAATCCAGAGCCGATATTATTCTTACCATAAGTTCGAGTGAGCTATGTCATGTGAAGCATTGCAAAACTTCACATGAAGTATAGAAATAGCAACAATTGTGTTCCAAATCAAGGACGAGATCAAGCAATTTTAACATTAAAGTTTAAAACTAGTCTTTTCATTTTTCTTTGTAAACATAAAAAGACAAATGATTGCATCAAATATAAAATAAAGTGTAAGGAAAATATAATTGCTCATTATTTAAACAGTGAGAAATAAACTTTATATAATTTGTATGTAACATAATTCTATAATAATATATAGTTTTGTATATGTGATCTAAATTTTAGTACAATCCTAAAAAGAGATTAGAGTGGATTATAAAATTTTCAAGCAATGTCAGAAAATGTTTTTAAGTGATATATAAGCGTTACATAAATGAAAATATGTTAAGAAAATATACTCCGAAATTTTGCACGCAAAGAAAGCAGTATTTTAAGTACGTAATAAGAAATAATGTAGGATCAATGTCATTTAGGAACAACAAAATGATTGTGAAAGTTGATCGTATAAGAAGAATCAAGATTCTAGGTTGTAATCACTCCAAGCAACGTCTAGCAGAACTCTTAATCGACTACATTTGGTTAGAAAAACATGTTTAACCCATGTTTAACCCGTGTACTGGTACGACCAGTAGTTTTAAGTAATTCTTCATTTTTTCCGTATTTCCGTTTAAATTTTGCTTTGCTTAAAAAGATTAATATAATATGTAGTAATTAAAATTAAAATAATTAAAATAAAAATTTAAAATAATAAAAAATTAAAATTAAAATCAAAATTATTGCACAGTATTCTAGAAACTTGGAAGATGATTCACGAATTTTGGGGAATTTTTTAAAACACAGAAACTTAAAAAATCTACATGAATTTAAACGACCCAATATACAGACAACGTCAGTAAAAATAAGATTGCAGACATTCGATCAAAATCGATCGTTAAAATCAATGTTTAAAATCAATTAAAGACATCGTTGGCATAAAATTCTTTAAAAAGAAAATGAGACTAAATTTATTTCTTGAAAATTAAATTAATTAAACTATATAATTAAATTAATTTCTTGTTCTTCTTATAAGAAAGATATCATAAGATTCTAATTTCCATAAATAAAATCAAATTAAACTTAGTAAATAACTCAAAATAAATAGTTAACTCAACGCAAAATTTGTCATATATAACTTCCAGGATGCCTTTAGTTATTTCAAATTTAAACTTTCTTTAAAAATATATCAAACGTTTTATCTTATCTATTCTAATGGTGTGTCGCATAATGTGGTCAACAGATTAGAAGGGGGAAGGCGTTCTCTGTGCATAAATAAGTCAAAAGTATAATACATTTTTTGGCATATTAACTAGGCTTCGTATTGGAGGACCAAAGGACATAGAAAAAACACTGAATGAGACTGGAGAAGGACTAACAGAATTAAAAGCAATAATAGAGAAGAGAAGGGCAGTACAAGACGGGGAGGAACGACAAGAAGGTAGCACAGCAAGGGGGCAAAAGTTCAAAAGTGGTAATAGTTTTTAGTCATTAGTGCAATACAATAGAGTAGGTAAGAGGGAAGGTAGATATATAAGAAGAGAAATAAGTATAAGAGATGCAAAACCGAAAGTTCGTCCAAAGCCGAAAAGCACGGACTAAATAATAATAAATAAAATAAATAAATAATAACCAGGCTTCGTTCTCGAGAAAATCGAGTTTGAACATTTTTCAAGCATACCTGAAGTAGGATGATTAACAAATGGGTATGAACAAAAACAATCAACAGGAGATTTGAGTAAACTTGAGTAAATTTGAGTAAAATCAGCTGGACATATATATGAGTAAACAATCCACATGACAAAATAAGCCAAAAATGCAGAATGGAAGTTTTCCATTTAAGGCTCCATTTGTAAGAAAGTAGAGTTTTAATATATTTAAACGAGGATTGATCTAATGCATATATGTTAACACGCGAATAAATTCAAATTTAGTTTTCTCGGAAACGAAGCATTTTGTGAAAAAATGTCATTCTACATTTTCGACTTATTTTTACACGTACAATCACCCGCTAGTCGGTTGACCACGTTATGTGGGTCATCCTATATATTATTCTATGTCTCTACTATTTCTATCCGTATTTCTATAGTATATTATTAAAAATATGATTTTACTGGAATTGTTAATAATGGAATTCTCGTCAAGTAATAAGCAAAACTAAATGAAATATTTTACTTCGTTTAAAATTCAAGTGCAAGATCATTAAATATTGTTTGCACAACACATGTGGCGTAAAATTCATTCAGTAATTCGATACAACAACGAGAGAAAGAAACATGCAGACTAATGATTATCATTCCGCGTGATGTTGTAATGACACCGACGGTAATTTTGTAATACGACCAGTGTCGTTTAGAAACATTTCAATGACTTTTCTCTTGCGTAAAAGACGCTAGGAACCAGTGATCTTTTCATCCTATTACATGACACGTAGAAATTTACGCAATGACAAATAAAATCAATAATGATAACAATGCCGATTTATTACACGAAAAGAAAAGATGGTTGGCTTGAAACAATTTATAGTCTTAAGCCGAATTTACACAGTGTCAAACACGGATGAAACGAGGGTGAAAATAGCGTTCATCCGCCATATCCCAACAAAGTGAAATAGTGTAAATTCGGCTTTAAATTCAATAATATACTTGTTCAATGCCTTTGTCTTTGATGTAGAATACACGTTTTGAAGTTCTACTATTTAGCAAGAAGTTAACATGTTATAAACTGCAAAATATATAATTCTATATTTTAATATTTTTACATATTTAAATATTATTCCTTACTCTGTTAGGAGTTGAAAATTATTTTCATTATCTAACGGAATTTCCACTTTGTCCTACTATAGTAATTTTTTTACTATCTTGTATAACAAGGGCACTAGTAAATGGATTTACATTTAACGCTCGATAATAGCGTTTAATATCCTCTAAACAGTACAAGTTTAAAAAATTGTATTCACCTGTCACGAAGATAATGTTAAAATGTAACGTTGGCTTTCGTTTGACCTCGAGTAAAGTACGCGTTCGACGCGTTGTGACTTGAAATTTTTATCAAATTGCAGCAATAAAAGACACATATTTTAAGTATATAATTATATTAGATTATCAATAGTTATAAGATAGTTATAAATCCACAAAATTATAAAAATGATAAAAAGTACAGTATTTCAATCCTCCGGTCAATTTTCACTTTATTCATCATCATTGTACAATCAACCTATCGAATATATAAAATTAAACAATTGAATAATGTTAGAAACGTAATTGCATTTTACAAGTATCTTCTCAAAAAGTAAAATTGAAAGGAAAGAGGAAGAAAAAAGAAGCGGAAAGAGGAACTAAGCAAGGTAACAAATCCTAATCATAATAATAAGTATTATCTATTAAAATCAAAGACACTTAATGAAAATGTAACGAATTTTTAGATATGTACGTATATGCTTCTAAACCCGTGAAAAATCTCGTTTTTAATTTTAGAAATTAATTTTTTGTAGCAAACGTGCAACTATGATATGATCGTTCGCGTTCAATTCACCTTGAGAAATCCAGAAAAAGGGTGCTGCTCATGATATAGAATGTAATAGTCAGAGATAAGAAGATAATGTCAGCCCGTATCAAATCAGAAGAGAGCAATATTAGACGAAGAACACTATTATGATTATTGAAGAGAATTATCAACCTTACATTCAACAACTAGAATAGGATAAGATGAACGCTTTGCGTCAAGGAAGAGAAGATATAAAAATATGAGAAGATATAAAAGAAGAAGGAAAGAAAAAATTTGATATGGAGAATAGAGAAAGAAATTTAGAAATTACCAGGAATTGAAGAGTCTCGAAGATAAGCTGATTTCTACATGGTGTGACAAACATTCGAGTAACAATACGTAAATCATATTTACAATATGATTAGATCGTTGCAACGGACAGTCATAGGCGATGTTAATGAAGAAAGTAGGGAGATACCTTGGATGCGCAATGTGAGATTCCAGAGGCACGTAGTTGGTCGACAAGCGTTAACTTTATGTCGAGATCGGAGCATCCTAGAAACACGGTGCACATTTTCACTGACACGTGTCATTCCACCAAATATTCACCGAGTATAAAATGCTTTCTAACAATAAAGAACACCACTATTGCACTCGAGGAATATAAGACAAACCAGGAAATAAAGCGATCGTGCACCTCGAATCACGTAGCTCGAGATGAACTGAAGAAACAATCAGTCAATCCTTCATGAACAACTAATACGATAAATTTAATTTAACGTGTTTTCTAATAAATAAATACATTCAATTGCTCGTTGTTTTGGTCGAACTTCACCAGCGACAATTTCAACGTACAGTCCTTGCGTTTCAAACAACGGAGTAGAATTTTTCACCGACACTGAGACACTTGTTTACACGTTGCAACCACCTTTCGACTCTTGATTCTACGTTTTCCTAATATTTTATCGTCGTTTAGAGCTTACCGAGAAGCGCGTACATCCACGTCGTCGCCGACGACGAGGAAGCGGCGTCATCCTCGAGGAGCGCAGAAGGCCTCACGCCTTCCCTCCTCTCGACCGATGCCCTCGTGCTTCGAGGGTGCCTCTTCGACGACGACGAGGTCGTGCCGCTCGCGGACCACTGAGTCGAATATCGCGAGTTCTTCGATGCTACCACGTGCTACCGAAAGAAGAGGCGGCCACCTCGAGAACCGTACGATACACGAGGAACGCCACAACCGTTGGCAACCTTCGCGATCGTTTACCGTGCCACTACTGTTCCATTAGAGAGGTGGTGGTTGTAGTGGTGGTAGCGAACGACTTTACGAACTCACGCGCACTCTTCACCCGAGGCGGCAAACGAATACTGAGCGCGGGTGGTGGTAGTGATGGTGGTGGTGGACTAACCGGAGGTGGAAGTGGAACAACACCGATGATAGATCCTGACGCAATACGGATTACCGCTGTTCTGGACCACGTGCTCTTCTGGCCCACCGCAGCAGGTGGGAGTGACTAAAACTATTGCTTGCTTCTACGTTTATGCCAACTTTTCTCTCTGTCTATTCCCTTCTCCAAAAGCTCCGACAGTTGGTCGCTCAATTAAGCGCTTTATTGTTCTTGTTTAATCGTATGTTACTCTTTGAAATAATGTTCTTTGAAAAATGACCTTTATCGACCTACTTCTGTTGCCGCTATAATAGCACGAATGGTACTACTAGTACGTTTCAGTCGATTTTCTTCCAGTCTTTTTGCACAAAGTAGAGTTACTTTTTCTTATGTCATCGATTACGGTATTGATATCGCTCAGTATCTTTCGACGAGAGTAGTAGAGTTTTCAGATAACCTAGGTAACTTGCACGATAATTTGCTGTCTTTTGCGGTGAAAATGCTTTATCGATGTGTTTTTTCCAGAGCCACAAGAAGCCTTTAATCTTCGTTACAATGACATCAACAGGTCTTTTGTCTTTCAAGGAGACCTGTACATATCAGGGGGTGCGTATCAATTGGAACGTGTCAATTTGATAGAACTTGACGTTATTGAATGCATGAACATTTTACGTTATTATATCTTCTCAAATCTTTACAATTTCAGCAAAACAAAATTCACACAATTAAAATTATCACAATCTTCATTTATGCGTTTACACTTCTATTTTTGAAGCTTCTAAATTTTTATATTTCTGAATCTCTGGAACTAATTAGTTTCCAAATTTTTATATTTCTGAATCTCTGGAACTAATTTCTGTGTTAAGAGCTCGCAAATTTTTCAAATTTCCGAAAGAACGAACACTTCGAAAATTCGCGGCAAATCGAGACACGAGGAAATAGACCACGCGGTCGCGTGTCGCCGGCGCAAGTGGGAGTGACTAAAACCGCCCTACACCTCGGCGCTTATACAGCGTCGATGTCGATGGTACCGTGATCATCATACGCAGGTCTAATCCCTCGGGAAGGTTCAACAGGAAACCAATAAGGTTTTCGCGCAACTGCTTCATCGGAATCGCTGAAAATTTGTTTCGAAAGCTACGACTTCCGTTTTTGATTGTTCAATTAGAAGAAATATCGCCACGTTTTATCCCCAACCTTCTGGCATAAGAGTCTCTTAACACGTTGACTGCCACGCCTGTTTTCAAAAAAATCTCCGTCAGGCCACGCGTGCAGCAGTACCAAGCGTTCTCTGCTCGGTGCTCCCATCGATATTTTCATAATGCGAGTCGCTCATCTGGTGGTCTTACCTCTCGTTTCTTTTGTTTTCATTCCTTCGCATTTGTTTCTCATTTCTCCACTTTCTACAAAATCAGTTTGAATCTTGGCCGAGCAACGAACGGTATAACTTAAAATCTCTGCCCTAATTCGTTACAATGTCGAAAAGAAAAATTGAAAACTTATTTCTTAGTATGTTATGCAGTTATAGTTTCAAACTATGTTATGCAAATGAAAGACGTCGAATGGACCGAACAAAGGCATAAAAGAATTTGAAGAAAACAACAACTTATTGACCAAATTGTCCCGACCAACCTCAGCTCTGTATAGAATGCTTTAAAGTTTTACATGCTANAATAATTTTTTTAATAAACCATTTTCGTATTACTTTTATAACAAACCATTTTCGTATTACTTTTATAACAATTCAACAGTTTTATTATTATGGAATATCTTTCCAAATACCTATGACGATCCTTCGCAAGTAGTCAAATAAGTGACACCCGAATATGGGTTTCGTGGCCTGACCAGAAACTTTGCTGACACCCGAATACTGGTGTCATGGCAGTCAACGTGTTAAAGGCCAAACTGATCAATTTCACTTGTTTATTACTTAATTTCATTGCATAAATACGCGATTAATGTTTAATTCTCAAAAAATGAATGACCTGTGTCCATAAGTTTATTTATTAGAAGGAAATTATATAAATAATAGCAAAATTTAAAATAAATTAACAAACAGTATTTATAACATTATCGCTTTTCTCCTATACTTTTCAATTTTTGGAGTTAACCATTGCTCGCATTTTTACAGAGGGAGAATTTTAAAATTCAAATATTAATTAGTACTACTTTAATTAATTTGATTTTCGAATTAAACATATATTTTTGTCCCCCTTTTAAAGATTATAAATGATTGATATGCATAAAGTTAATTGAAAGTTTTTTATCAATTTTCATCTTAATACTTTTAAAATTAAAACAATTATTTTCAAAAGCTATCTTTTGCACCTATAATAATAATAAATAACTTCGATGCGTAATATATTTTGAATTCACATTCAAAATTAGTGATGCACAATTTTTGCACCATCTTGCATCATAGTTTACCTATCATTAATATCTCTTTCTTACAATTTTATCACGTTTCGTCGAATAAAATAAGGGGATAATTTATCATTTATAAAATTGGCGTGCAAAATTTCATTTTATATTACAAAACCTGTTAACGTGTCATGCAAACATTTTTACTAACTACAGTAATTTGTAATTTGTAAAATTTGATAAGAATCTTAATTCAATTATGCCCTAGAGTTTTAAAATGGTGTGTGATATATTCGTATGCAATATGTAAATAACTGATGATTGATATTGAAGGTTATGAGTTTTGCATGTGTATACATGCACAGTAAGTCATTCTGGAAAGTATTGGTACCACCAAATCATTGATCCTGAACGATTCACATCTTTTTATAATACAAAATTCAAAATTCTTAGCAATGGGAATGCTCGTTAACTGACTTTCATCATTCCAGCATACGTTATCATTGATTAGAGATTTCAATTTTGTATTGTAAAACTCAGTTGTTCAAATTACAGATATGAATAGGTACTGTGACTCGCTGTATGCATATATGTATTTATTATATATTTTATATATTATATATTTACTATATATTCCTAATCCTGAAACCTTAAATGGTACTATTGTAAGCCATAGGCATAGCTACGCATTGCAAGCTAGATTATTTAATTTTGAGGCATGTAACTATATTTTGTTGTATATTGTAAGTGACATTAAAAATTCTTTTATCAATTTTCTTCCTAATACTTTTAAAATTAAAACAATTATTTTCAAAAGATATCTTTTGCACCTATAATAATAGGCAATAACTTCGATGCGTAATATATTTTGAATTCACATTCAAAATTAGTGATGCACAATTTTTGTCTACATAACTTATAATCTGTGTGAATTAGTGCTGTAAAGTTACAGAAAATTATTGAAGATTAATTCTAATACACATAAAAAATTAGTTTATAGATGTTGACATCAAATTAAGCTACGAATTTAATACTTTTCTCATATTTGTTTTCTATTCGATTGATGTTTTAAAAAGCTCCTATATCTGATTTTATCATTTTGTTTATCTAAATCTACGTTTAATAAAACATTGCGCACTTATAACTACTTTCAATGTAGTAATGTAACGAGGAAACTCGATGTTCGGAAGAAGGGCGTTCAAAATCATATTCTTCAATTTTTTATCACTTTTTACTACGAGTAAAGATTCATCTTTTTTATCATTTTAGTGTATGTTAAAAACGAAGTTTATGTATTATTGAATTTATAGGCGTCTCGTAAATATCGCGATTTTATAAACGAAAGAAAGTTTCGACTTCGTATATTTCGAAACATGATTTTAGCAGATACGACCCTTATTGCAAATAACTCCTTAATCCTGAATTATGTTGTTGGTTTTGTACACTTTTAATATTTCATGAATATAAATGTCACCTCTTTTTATAAAACTTACATTGACTCGCGAAAGTATTTGAACACTTACTATAGAAAATTTTTAGTTTCATATTGTACGTGTTATATAAAATATTTAAAAGTATCATTAGCATTGTAATAAGACACAACTGTTACGATCATATTAGTAAAATTTGAAATTGATCTAAAAATGTATATATGTAGAAATTGCAAGATATATGTTGCAAACAAATATATATTTAGTAAAATATTAGTATACAGCATGAATAGCTATGTTAAGCATATACTGAGTGTTAAATATGGTCCCACTGAATATTGACGTTTATTAATACAACGGGCAACTAGTCTTTATGAAATATATATATGTACTAAATACCTTGTAATTTCTCTATATTTTTCAAATTTGTTTTAAGCTACCAATATAATCGTGAGTGTCGAGTCTTATAACAGACCTAATGAAATTTTCAAATGCTTCGAACACAAACATAATATATTCGTAAAATGTATCTATTCTAATGAGTATTCGAATACTTTCGTGGCTTGTGCATATCTTTGAGGATGATTGTTCGTGAGGTTTAAAGAACGAGATCGAGCGTTATTGAAACCGTCGAATATATTTAAAATAATAAGTTAATGTACAACCCTCGCCAGATATGCAAAAAAGTATAAAGAAAGACTTGAAACACACTCAAATCAGCTGGTTGNCTGAAACGAATAAAACAATAATAGAAAGAAGACTGAAGAAGAAGCATCCTGCAGACCTCATAATAGAACAATAAACAACCTGGAAGATGGAGTCCCGCTGGGGGTAGCCATCCACATGCTATATTTTATCAAATATTAAATTATAATATTTTACCAAATGTCCTAATGGACAAATTGTAAAATGTAAACAAACAATAAAAAAAAAAAAATGTACAACCGTATACGTGAGTCGTTAGTACAAAATATAAATCGCCAAATAAAATCGCGGAATAAATACTCGTTAATGTTCGTCGCGTTTAGAATTACAATAATTAAAATTTCGCTAGCTCAATCACGTTGGGGTCACCAATGTAGAGGATTGTTCGTCGCGTAGCTTGATAAATACTCGTAAGATACTCGGAGATACTTTAGATACTCGGTGTGATACACTGTGTAATACACTGTGTCGCTCGCGATCGCGTCCGTTTATTTATACTGGTGGGGGGAAAGTCGGAAAATTTGAATTCGTCTTCATTCGACGGTTGCATGTAGCGGCGACATTGTTTTGCCCGGAGTTTGTTTATCGTTACATTCCTGCGTCAAGGCTGAGTCAATATCCTGAGGCAAAACAACAGCATGAGTCGCTCTCGACTCGTGTCGTCCTTTGACTCCTATGCCGCTACATCTTTAAGTCTAACAAATCGTTCCTTTCCCAATGATATTATTTTAAAGTAAGTTTTCTTCAACAAATAGCACAAAAATTCGAAAATCAATAAAAATAACTTATGGTTTCCTCTATAATTTTAGTACAAATTGTCTGGATTTAAGATGCGGGTCATTAAAAATGTTAATGATGTTTTTGCACACTAAGAGGTATATGTACATTAGGAAGCATTTCCGTAATGGAATATTACGTCAATTATTTTCATCTGTCTGTTTTTTTTTTTTTTCCTATTGGGAAATACAGCTTTCGTTAATTACAGTGCGAAAACGCGATAATAGTTTGTATCTTAACGATACTGTCATTCGAATGGCTTGAGAACTGTGTATTCTGCGAAACACCGAGGAATAGCATCGATATCTTGTAATTTCACGTCTTATCGTTGATATGACACTAATTGACTCGAATGGAAGATTAACGGAACACACTTTCTTTCTTGTCTCAAATATACATCGGTAAAATCTTGCCAAAGTTAGTGAACTTACTTCAACTTAAACTGTTTGAAACAAAATTTTAAATTGAATAAAAAAGATAAGAGGAAAGTAGTCATGTAGAGTACCGAACGAAAGTATCTAAATACTTGTAGAAACTTTTTATGAATCCCATATTATGTACGTTATGTCTACACACCATATTGAAATTTTATTGGCACTGCAACGAGACACGATTGTCATGATAGTATTAATCTTTGATATGAATTTAAACATGTGGATGTGTGTTACAAAATATTTATTGCAAACATATGTACATCACACGGGTTACCGAATTATTCAGACTTGCATTATTATATATTTATTCGTTATATTTAATGGGATTTGTTGAAGTAGTCACCACTTCTAAGAAAATTCTACATTTGGTCTTTTTAATTTTCTCAAGCACTGAAGCCATCGACAGCGTATAGACAAAAGACCATAAACAGTAGACAGGCGATGTTGGCTTCGGGGGTTTTCAGTTATAGGGTAACACTGCTAGCGTGCGGATCTGGACCAGCTCATATTATTTTCTACTTTTACTTACACTTTTGTATTTTTTTTTTTTTTTTTAATTTAATACTTTGCATTCACAATTTGTCCAATTTGGACATTTGGTAGAATTTTTTAGCTGTTTGATTATCATGTGGGTGGCTACCCCCAGCGGGGTACCATCTTCGTGATTGTTAGGTTATATCCTTTGTGAGATCTGCTGGGTGATTTCTTTTCAGTCTTCTTTCTATGCTTGATGTGTTGATCGTTTCCGCAGCCTACCGGTTCGGGTGTGTTGCTATTCTTTCTCTGTACTTTTGTATTTAAAATATATTTCCCACCTTACAATTTATCCACGCGTTTCTCTCTCTTTTTACATCTAATAACCTCAACAAGATTATTTATTAAACTATGTATAAAGTTACTTTTATATAGATACATTCTTGGAATTGTTTGAAATTTTTCCATTATAATCATGGTAATCGTATCTCATTACTAATCATTGCTAATGAAAGCTCAAAAATTTCGCATATCACACATAGCATATTTATAAAAATTGTCGTAGAAATTTATTTGAAAATATTTATAAAATGTTAGTAATAATTATAAACAGAGTAAAGATATGATAAAGTTCAATTAATCAATTAATATCAATAAATGCGAAACTAGAAATATTATTACATCAATTCAAGGAATAGATGAAATGGATCAACATCTTTCGAAACTTGAAAGCATATCTCAAGTCACGTAAATTAATAGATTCATAGGAACAAAGTGTTCAAAATTACTAGAAATCCTGTGATTTGACTAATAAAGATAAGTATAGAAACTTGTAAAGATATTTAAACAAGAAAATGACAATTTCCTGCTAGCAACGATGTTTTAACTTATTCAAATTTGAATTGCCCGAATTTCAATAACAACTAATTTAAACGAAATTTAATCGATCACTCTGCGATTCTTAAATTTTTTGTGTCTTAAACTCGCTTTCATTTCAATGCAGCTAAAAATTTTTTATATTGTAAGAAAATTTGTAGCATAAAGTTGAAGTGAGAAATCATTCACATCAATAATGATTCTTGCATAATTTCCTCAAATTTGAGAAATTTTCTAAGAACAAAAAAGTATGCTTAGGTCGAAAATCTCTCCAACAAGACGAAAAATTAATATTTCGTTTACTAAGTTTATGCAACCTTCATTTTTATCTATTCGAGAATCTGACATAAATTAGCAACAATGTGTTTCGATCAATTTAACAAGATATTTTTTGTCATAATGTAATACGAGTGAAAGAAAAAGAAAATAGTTAGAAAACTGATATACTCACGATTCTGTTGTCCCGAAATTCGAATAAAATCGAATGTGCGATGAATCAGGGTCCCAACCCTACGAGTTTCTTCCCCTTAAAGGTATAAGGGGTCATTGGAAAATTTCCAATAAGGTAACGCGAGGGTTACTTCTATTCGAGAGAAGCGCCGGGTAATCCAGTATTGAAATCAAATGAGTGTAAAAATGCTATAATTAATTCAATCAAACGGAGGAAATTTAGAATAGTTAGAAAATTTTGTAAAATATATTTAATAAGCAAATGAACGAAATATAAAAAGGAAAAGTATAAATATTATGGCGAATGAAGATTAATTTAAAGAGATATTTAAGAAAATGTTTTGTTGATTTCCTAGTTTCCAAAACTAAATGTTGACATTACATTTAAAATGAAATATACTCAAAAATATGTTGTGTAAAAATAACAATGTGAGCCTCCGTTACATTAAAGAAGAAATTCAAAAACATTGTAATAAAGAATATGATTGAAAATCATAGTAGTCTAAGATTTTCATAATTTAGTTATATATTTCAATTTTTAAAAGTATCATCCCCTTAGTCTCATGGCTAATCGAGTCATAATTTTACTTCCTACCGACGTACATTTTCACGTTTTGAAACAATATATTGATATATAAAATATAAAATAGTGAAGGTACAATATTACATGAAAAATAGCATTGACTTAACTTACATTACAGCCAGCTAATTGAAAGTAAAACTAAAATTGAATGAGGAAATAAACAGAATAATCATATTAAATATATAAACAGAATATTCGTATTAAATCTATTATATAAATTTATATACCATATTAACATTATGAATTAACCAAATAATATAGTTCATAATGTTATAAAGATCGCAAAGATGTTTCAATGAAAATATTATATGAATATTACATGAAAAATAGCATTGACTTAACTTATGTTACAGCCAGCTAATTGAAAGTAAAACTAAAATTGAATGAGGAAATAAACAGAATAATCATATTAAATATATAAACAGAATATTCGTATTAAATCTGTCATATAAATTTATATATCATATTAATCTTTTGAATATTAACATTATGAATTAACCAAATAATATAGTTCATAATGTTATAAAGATCGCAAAGATGTTTCAATGAAAATATTATATGAATATTACATGAAAAATAGCATTGACTTAACNTTATGTTACAGCCAGCTAATTGAAAGTAAAACTAAAATTGAATGAGGAAATAAACAGAATAATCATATTAAATATATAAACAGAATATTCGTATTAAATCTATTATATAAATTTATATATCATATTAACATTATGAATTAACCAAATAATATAGTTCATAATTTTATGAAGATCGCAAAGATGTTTCAATGAAAATATTCGAAAAAAAATATATTGCATGTATTTCAATAATTTTTTAAAATTTTCTCGCCAAGATGACTAACTCATTCGATATTTGTAACACGTGTACTACTTACATCGTTTGTTATGACTTTTGTATGACAGTTTGTCTGGTATTATCACCTTTAAAATGTGCATTTTAAGGAATTTCTTCCCAATATCTATCACAGGAAGCCAACAAAATGTGAATTGTTCAGGCCAGACGCTAATACCAGTATACCCACACTGCGTGTGTGTACAGGATTCAATATGAGAGTAAAAGAAACCATTATTCATCGAGCATATCAATCGAGTCAATAAATACGCATGAGTTTCACGGAAAAGTAACGCAACAGCGAAGTCATAATAAATATCGACACATATCCAAAAAAATATCTAATATTTTTTATTCCTATGTTTTCGGTTATATTCACATTATCAATGAAAAATTTAATTCTTTCTCTGTGTATACATATGTACCCGTGCACAAAATACTATTTGCTCGATTTAAAAATGCAGCTACATGCAACTCACCGTAGCAGTCCTTACACAATGAAGAAGATGCCGAATGACGTTTGCGGACTTCTTGTACAGGCTCTTCGTAAACAGGAACAACTCGAAAGATACTACTACGGGAGGGAGCGTGGATGTTTTATGAAAAAAGTTTCTCTTATTATTTTGTAAGAATCGTGGTATTGTCGATATTCAATCGGGTCACGGCAAATATGTATACTATAAAATCACTGTTTGTTATATTCCAGAGTTTGTAGCCATAATTGATTAAAGTAAATTATATTAACACAACGTTAGGAATGTAAATTAATCTTCAGAGGAATTAGATTTTTCTTCGTTGACTTGAAAATTTCCACAATATGTATATGACGGAAAATTACCATTCGCACTGTTACTCTTGATATTATTTATTTGTAACATAGCACTTGAGTAAATCAATAATTAATTAAACGATAAATATATTCGTTTCCAGTAAAACTAGATTTAAATTTTACTGCATGATGCCATTTTTATAGAAACATCAGAAGGAACATGTTCCTATGATTAATAATTAATAAAAGAATAATTTTTCACAGTTATAGTCATTCGCTTTAATAGAAAAATCAAGTACTAGTAACGATGAATTGCTTGTTGACAAAACAGTACATAGTACGATGATAAAACAAAATAGAATAGTAATAAGGATACAAAATAATGTTAGAAACATATAGATCGGTAGTTATGTAACTTTTAAATCATATGGCATTGTACGGAAATAAAAATAGTTTCCTTCAATTTTTCAGCTTAAAATTGATTATTTCGCACACTAATAGTCAACGATACGATTACTACACGACCAAATAACATTATGAAAGAACGTTTTAATGCATATCGAATAAATATAAAATACGCAATTTATATTAGAATTTCAGTATTTAAATACAACGACTCACGAACGTATTCAGACACTTGTAGATATTTTTTATGAATATATTATTGTGTTATACGAAACATCTCGAAACATTAGCACTGAAATGAGATTATATTGGTAAAGTTTGAAACAAATCTGGAAACGTACGTAGATACTACAAGTACGTATTTCGTATAGATCACAAAAGTATTTAAACAGTCAATTACTTATTATATGGTATCAATAAACCTTAATATTCAGTGAGATCATATTTAACACTTAGTACGTGACTATATGTTTATTCTAAATACAATTTTTACATACATTTTTAGATTCATTTCAGATGACGTAAATATAATTGAAATTTTAGAAAGTTTCCCGTATAATGCACATGTGGCATTTATAAAAATTTGCTATGTTATGTGTTCAAACATTTTTGTGCGCCAGTCGTATGCAGTATAAATATGAGTATGATACATCATGAACTCCTGAAAAAAGGTTACAACAAATAATAAATATAAGTTAACGAATAGAGAGTCAAACGGTAGTATCACATATGAATATTTTTTATTGTAACGTTTAGTACATATATGAATTTTCAGTTTGGTTTCAAATTTTGTTAATATAATTGCAATAAAATCGTATCTCATTGCATTACTAATGGCATTTCCCAAAGTTTCGTAGAACGCATACAAAATATTAATAAAAATCCTCTATAGTAAGTATTGGAAAACTTTCATGGCCCATTGTATTTTAATCAGCAAAGACTGATGTGTAGCATCTACAAAATGATCTCTTGATCCCTTGATCCCTGATCAATGCTAAGATCTTGTGACAGTTGAGTATATTGTATTAATTAGTGCTAATTACACGAATTAAGCTCGAACGTCGGTCCGTATGTACCGGTCTGTTTGTAACGCAACGGTAATTGTCATCGTCCCCATCGTATCAGCCCCCAATTTATGATCGACATCGACGTTTGAAGTGACCACAGAGACCTTCCTCGACCCCTTCTCTAAATCGGCCCTACATACTCATTAGCGTGATTTTTCAGTAACTGGAGATCATCCTCGATTAATTTACGCTGATTTCGCACGCTGTTGCCTTTCTGTTTCTCTCTTCCTCTCGCTCTCTATCTCTATCTCTATCTCTCTCTCTCTTTCTCCCTCGTGCATCATGCTTATCCAATTATTCGCCGAGAAACAATGTATTTCAAACAACGATCTTTAACCTTTGTTAACGGGCCTCATCGGCTTACCGGCGGCCGTAAATTTTCGAACTGAAATATTTCGCTCATCGCTCGGAATAATCCTCAAATGTGACAAACACGGATCGGGCGCCGCGCTGGTTAGGTTATAGTTTACAGGGAAAAATTGCAGCAAGTGCGATCTCTCGTTGAAGAATTTGTCGCCTTTTCAAATTTTTAAGATTGTTTTTTACCACAGAGATTTTATTTCGTAACAATAGAAAGATTCTCTTTCTGGACCGTCTTGCATCATAGTTTGCCTATCATTAACACGTTGACTGCCATGGGGGTCACCGGTGACCGGCACTCCATTTGGCTATAGCGCCGTGGGGGCCACCGGTGGCCCTCGCCACGAAAAATGCTTCAAGTATGATTTAATAACTCATTTTATCTGCTGCAAATAATATTTCAACATAATATGCATGGCATAATGAAAAGTTCACGTCGGCGCCTTGGGCAAACCATGGAAAATTCGTCTGGCAGTCAACGTGTTAATATCTCTTTCTTACAATTTTATCACGTTTCGTCGAATAAAATAAGGGGATAATTTATCATTTATAAAATTGGCGTGCAAAATTTCATTTTATATTACAAAACCTGTTAACGTGTCATGCAGACATTTTTACTAACGACAGTAATTTGTAATTTGTAAAATTTGATAAGAATCTTAATTCAATTGTGCCCTAGAGTTTTAAAATGGTGTGTGATATATTCGTATGCAATATGTAAATAACTGATGATTGATATTGAAGGTTATGAGTTTCGCATGTGTATACATGCACAGTAAGTCATTCTGAAAAGTATTGGTACCACCAAATCATTGATCCTGAACGATTCATATCTTTTTATAATACAAAATTCAAAATTCTTAGCAATGGGAATGCTCGTTAACTGACTTTCATCATTCCAGCATACGTTATCATTGATTAGAGATTTCAATTTTGTATTGTAAAACTCAGTTGTTCAAATTACAGATATGAATAGGTACTGTGACTCGCTGTATACATATATGTATTTATTATATATTTTATATATTATATATTTACTATATATTCCTAATCCTGAAACCTTAAATGGTACTATTGTAAGCCATAGGCATAGCTACCCATTGCAAGCTAGATTATTTAATTTTGAGGCATGTAACTATATTTTGTTGTATATTGTAAGTGACATTAAAAATTCCGTTATATTGCCAACAAGTAGTCCGTATTACCAAATTAGCAATTGATCGCGTTCTCATAGTAATTAATCTGCTATTCTTTTTTATCCTACGGATATAGTAATTTTATGATAAATACGTAGACATTTCAAATTATTTTTTCAAAATTTTATGATAACCAAATTAATCTAAATTTTCTATATGTTTATTTACGATTATTTCCATTTTCTATAATTAACTTACTATCAAAGATTATGGGAGTCAAGTTTCATCTATCAAGTTATTTTACATAGTGAAATTAATGATCTCTACTCGGATAGAATCTATTAGATTCATTCACTCAGTATTCTTTAGTTACTAGCAGCACATCAAGGTATCAATTATTTTCTCCGATTCCTGAGTGACCAGATATTCCGGAAATCAGTTCTTTCCGTTGATTGGTAAGATAACACTGGTCAATCTTGTGTAACTCAATATTTTTCCGGAAAAAGCTGCAGCCTGTGAAAACATATTCTTTCGTCCCTTGATTATGCTCATATAACGAATAAGTACTGAGCTGTAACCACCTACTATAATTCCAAACTCTTCACACATCTATCCTTTCACCACTTTCTTCATTTTAATTCTAATAATTTGCTTTTCATTATTTACAAATTCTTTCCTGTATTAATACAGTCAATCTTTACTGTGCATTTATATTACGTAACAGAAAGTCACGTGCTTTACTATATTAATATGTGTATATAATGCATAGAATTATTTCGACGTATTTTTGTGTAAAATCAGTTGTATACACATATACAAAGATGATAATATGACAAAATTTAAGCCTAAATGTGGATTATTTCATATTTATTTTAAAAAGCGTGTAATAAGTTATGACTAATATTTTAAACTAATGAAAAATCAAATAAGTAATAAATTAACATTTACGACGTTATGATAAATCAACCTATTAAGAATATTTTGAAAACTATATAAGTAATAAAAGAAGGAAAATCGAATAATTAAGAGATCAATCGGAAAATTAATAATAATAGTAAATAGCGGACAAGATAAGTGCTAAAATATGTTGATATATGTACCAGACTTATTTCAGATAATGTGATAATTCTCTCTTTCACTCTCTATATATATGATATATAGTTCTCTATTTCTTTTAATTGACGAAATTAGTAATTTGTTAAAATACATATTAAAACTCAATATATCTATATATTAGATTAAAATTATGGAGAAAAGTAAGCATACCCTCAAATCTACTTCGAGCAGTTCCACTTGGCCCTTCATTTGGCTGCATGGCCCAATTATCTGCAAATAAAATGTTTGATTATGCCACGATTTACAAAATATTTATTTTAAGAACGTACATAAATAAATCTCCAAACTTCTCCTAAATTTTTTAATAATAATTTTTTCAAAGAACATTATCAAGACATAATCGTATTTCATTGTCATCTTCCTTCTTATAGAATTGTTAATCGATTTATTACGTGTGAAAAGAAGGATGCGTATACGTTTGATTATAACAGAAACTTGTAAGTATTATTTCAAACCCTCTACCGAATTTGTCGATGTGTAGAAAATTTGAGACTCGTCCCAGAAACCTGAACGTTAAATAAATTTCGCAAAAGAAGCCTAATATTACGTCCAGTATACACGATGTGGCTTTGGAATACGAAATATGTGTTAGACAGCAATTAAATTGCAAGGAATGACATATCGTTCCATGAGAATGGCTCGTATTACGTATGTTTTTCAGCTTATAAATAATCTGATTTGAGTAGACTCGTAGTACTTTAAAAGACTACACTATCGTTAAATAAAATACACGATGCAAACAAAATACAAATCTTAAATGAAATTATTTAATAGATATAATATCTATCGCAAATAAAATTGTTGTCTGATTGGCATCGCAATAATTATTCATGTGCTATATAAAAAAATAATAAGACTTTCATTTCCATTTTTTACTGATTTATGAACGATCAATATCGTATTAATGCAAAATTTTAATTGCAATTTTTTGCCAATAAGTTTACACTTTGTTCTATAACATTATCGTTATGAAAGAGAAAATTCCAAGAACTTGCTAAATGTTTTTTTCACCATTATTCCTTCCTTCACATATATACTATAATTTTCTAAATTCTGGAAAAATGTTTAACGCTATGATGAACTTCATTTTTTAGATAGTTGAAGTCCTTTTTCAGTGTCTCTGATTTATTACTTCATTTGATACCTTTCGATAAATTATAAAGCGTTGTTTTACTATTTAATCGTTAGTAGATTAATAAAAAATGTTTTATATGCATAGTTTGAATTGACAATTATTAATAAAGAAAATGAAATTAATATTTACGAAGCGCCGACATCCATAACGTTGGCAAAAGGATCGTAAGTCAAATTAGAGGATCACCTTCCTTCAGGCCATTGTACGTTTTTATAATTGGCTCGATAACTTGTTAATTAAGCTCCGAATTGTTTGCTCAGACGTAAACGAAACACGACGAACGATTCTCATCTTTAAACGCGCAGGACGTCAAATTAAGGAACACCCGTGAGGTGACCAATCAATAAGGAAATAAATTACTAACTTCTTCAACTACCATAAGTATTGAAAAGGAATACGATCAAATCATACAGGAACAATGTTGCTTACAAAAGTATTCTGGGATTTGTAAATATTTTTTATAAATGTAAGTATTATGCATGTATATAAAATGTGTTGAAATTTCATTAAAATTGTAATGAGACAAACTACTATGATTACTCGAATCCGTTGGCAACAAACACATGCCTCGCCAATAAATACAAGGTGTTAAGAAAAGAGTCCAAGACTTTAAGGGCTTATTGTATTGATTAAGAGGTGCAAAAGATGTCCAATTAACCTACCTTAAATCATCTACGAACATTCGATGTCGTAAAGCTTGTTTCTTGAACGAGTTTCTTCGTTGAACGTAAACAAAAGATTGATTCAAAAGTACGTTAGCTCAAAATTGTCAACACAAACGATATGATACGATACGATCTATGATACGTAGATACGAGTTTTGCGTTGCAATAGAAGGAAAACATGTCGAACATCTACTATAAGAAAGAAGGTTTTTACTTAGTTTGCATGTATGAAGTAATCTCTATCCATATTAGTAATAATTTTGTGTTAACAACCTTAAGCTAACATACTTCTGAGTCGATCTCTTTGTTTACGTTCAACGAAGAAACTCACTCATGACAAAATCGAAAGTTCGTAAATGATAATAATCGATTTTACGTCCAAAGGATTGATCGTAAGGCCTACGTTGATTCGACATTTGTTTGCTCTTCTTGGTGAATACTATGAATTTTTAAATTCTTAGATTCTTTTTTTTAACACCTTATATAAACAACGAATAGGAAGCCATCAGAATAATCTAGCACTTGGTTTACATTGAGACACGCAAATCCAGAAACGGCTGCCGCACTATTACAAGAACACATTACAAAAATAGAAAAGTGGCTGCAAAGTAAACAAATAAAAGTGAACACCAGTAAGTGCAATCACATAACATTTACGCTTAGAAAAGGAAAAACACCAGACATCCAACTAAATGGCGCCCACATAGCACAAACAAAGTATGTCAAATATCT
>JACXIM010000069.1:808282-875578 GCA_014737505.1 Bombus sibiricus | reverse complement strand
TAAGAACAATAGTTAACGCTCCATGGTACGTCAGAAATGAAGACATACGAAAAGACTTAAAAATTCCAACAGTTAAAGAGGAAATCGCCAGATATGCAAAAAAGTATAAAGAAAGACTTGAAACATACCCAAATCAGCTGGTTGCTGAAACGAATAAAACAATAATAGAAAGAAGACTGAAGAAGAAGCATCCTGCAGATCTCATAATAGAACAATAAACAACCTGGAAGATGGAGTCCTGCTGGGGGTAACCATCCACATGCTATATTTTATCAAATATTAAATTATAATATTTTACCAAATGTCCTAATGGACAAATTGTAAAATGAAATAAAACAATTAAAAAAAAAAAAAAAAAAAAAAAACTTGGTTTACATAGTACATCTATCTTGAAAAGACTACGTAGAAACATTTCGAATGATTCAACTATCATTAATCGTTAAATAGTTTCACTTATCCAACAGTTACTTATATCTGCTCGTAAACGGGATATTTGGAGGTACGAACCAATGGAAAAATACCTATATGCTGTTATTTACAATACGCCAAACCAATTTGCGGAATGTTTTTTGCAAACGAAACGTAAATTTTAATTAGGATGATAAGAAAAAGAAAAGGCTATTATGATTATGTTGATAAAGTTTGAAAGAAATACGAAAATATACATAGAAATTAAAAGATATTTAGTGTAAGTATACGTATATTACGCAGTGGAACCATTTATATCTTTAAGATGGCTATTCTAATTCTGCTGCATTCTGATTTCATTAAATACATATTAGTGTTTGCAATAAATATCTTGTAACTTCTAAATACATTATCAGACTGCTTTCAAATTTTGTCAGTATAAACATAATAGTTCTATTTCATTACAGTGTTAGCCGAATTTTCAAATGTTTTATATAATACGCACAATATATATGTCGGAGATGAAAGGACACCGGAGCCTTTCCTTTGGAATTTTGGGAAAATCCTCTAATACTTTAGCCTAGACTCAATCATAGCCGTAATTAAGCAATTGTTGTCGTTCAATCCGATTGTATTTGTTCGAGATTTGCGATAGTGGGATTGGGTTCGAGGTGACACAACTGGTCGCCGAACGTAGCCACGGTCACGGGATGGACGTTTTGCCTGACGGAGGTGTGCAGTGGTTGTATGGTTCTCCCTAGAAATGTGGTTGTGGCGGCATACGGCCTCGAGAACGGGCCTAGCCACGTGTGATTTTGCCTCGGAGGTGTCAATATAATGGGACACACGTTGTATTAATAATCAAACTCCAGGCAGAAACTGCCTAGCAACGGCGATTGGAACTTTCTCGATGCTTCCAACCAGTATATAACAAACGAACGCAATCGTAAAGAGAGGAAAATTTTCATCAGTCTATTATTCGTGCGATTGCCTTGGAAAGTTACACATCGAGCAGTATATACCGAGCGTCCCAGCAAACGTATTTTGTGCTTCAAAGTATTCTACGTTTAGTAAAGAGATATCCCGTTGACCGTGGATTCGTTATTGAACCCAAGAACATTGTCAATAGCATCTCGCGTGTCTAAACACCATGGTTATTCGTTAAACTTTGTAAAAAGTCATATTTATATCTGTAAATATAATCTCTGTGGTACAAAACGATGGCTAATTCAAATGAAGAATTGTTACGTGCCCTAAATTCTAACGATAACCCGACATATATGTACATAGAAGATTTCGACAGCAAATATTCAAATACTTTCGCAAGTCATTATAAATAACATGCAACAGATTATTTAACATTACTAGCATGTCTGCATATTACATTGAAATTATTATTTAAGGCTATAAAGAACTTCAAATCTGTTTACCGATTACCGTACTTTTGACGATATTATATATGTTTTCTATAACATGACCTAATCAAACTTGATCTTAAATGTAGATAACACGAAACGTAAAAAATCCACATTTCTTATTACAATACAGTGAACGAGTTGTAAAATAGTAAATAGGAATGTCTTTTACGCTCACGTAGTTGTATGTATTTATTGTTACTCTTTGACGAAGGGATTACATAAAAATTTACAACAATATTACATTTAAAACTACATGTTCTAAAAACAATACAAATCTACTTGTTAAGTAGGTTCTCTAAGTCAAGGTGAAGTAACTCATCTAGCAGTTGAGCGATAATAGATAATAGATAATAGCGATAATAGTAGAGCGATCTACGTGAAAACAGACTATTTAACTTGTTATTAATCGTATACATTGATAACTCAATGGTCACAGTTTTCTATGAAAATATAACTTCCATTCATTGAAAGAAAAGAAGCTTATTTAACTAATATCCCCACTAATAATTATAACTAATTAACTAATATTTAATTAATATCCCCAGTTTTAATTATCATAATTTAGTAGCGTGTATATCATCTTATTTCTGCCAGTTATTTTGTTGCTTATTTTATTAGTTGTTATTGTAATGTTCTCTGGCTACCATAGAGTTATTCGAATCATCTTTCTGTTATTGATATTTTCTCTTGCTAGACCTAAAGTACACGATATTTCCTTACTCTCGTTATTATATTAATGATTAATGGCGTTTAATAATCTACAACAAGTCATGTTATTTTGTACAAAGCTCAAGGTGGAATTTTAAAATGTTGAAGCTTCGCTGACTCAAGTAACTTTACCTTATTATATGTATATTATTGTTCTATCTATTTTCAGGTTGCTTAGCTTACTATATTAAAATAGCATAAAAATTTCACTTCTCCTTTAGGTAGTTTTTAACGGCCATAACAAAACTGTCCTATCAATCATTATTTCGAAATTATTAATCATGCACTCGTTCCAACTTAAAGGAAGATCCAATATCAATGTTCGATATCAATGTTCAAGTTAACAATAGTGAACCAATATGCACTAAAAATTGCAAAATGTCACGAGATAAAGTATTTCTCATCGGTGGATCTAAATCATTATCCATAATTCGATAAATAAATAATAAATAATAATTAATAATAAATTATCCATAATTTAATACAGAAATATACTGAACACATTGAGAAACCTATCAAGAATAACACCGAAAGTGAAATTTCGGATAGTGATTAAATTTAATAGACTCTTTTTGTTAGGTATAATGTAAAATAAATTACTCAATGATTTCCAAAACAATATAGAATCTTTTTTACGATTTTGCAAAACCTTTTTATATAGAAGGTGATTATGTAACTTAAAGATATAAACATAATGAAAATATATGCATAAACAATGTTCACAAGAAAACTTAAGAAGGTTAATAATGAATTGAAGAAAATAAATAAAAAGAAAGTGACTTTCTGGAAATGTTGGATCAGTAGATTTGCTCTGTTTTGGAATTCAAGATTTCAATTTCTGGATATAAAAGGCTTAATGCAATATATTTGTATACACACGTGTATAGCGCAGAAACAAACACGCGCAAGTAACAAAATAATACTGCATGTTCATAGCACACATTTTCGTGCTTTTCCGGAGAATGCTGCTGAATTCCAGTTACATAAGAGTACTGACAACAGTACGTTTAACCACGTGATTATATAAACGTCATCAAGCCTGCGCTTGACAGATTATGTCTTGTCGACGACATCCCCTATCGTCGCATTGGCGAGTCATAAAAACGGCCCTTTCGTTCACTAAACAATGGCGATATAGAACATCGAGACCGGGAAGGAGGATGGGAAAGCAAAACAGGCTTCCGGCGGAAATATTTTGCGCAAGTTATTTCTTGCGCGCGCCTCTTTATCAAACATTTTCTGCCTCACACGTGCGTCCCAAATTAAGCGATACAACACGTATATCGTAGAATTTCTGTCGGATGGACCAACATAATTTCATAGAAAAAAGTTTATTTTGTACGAGTTTATTAAGGTCACTGTTGGCACAAAATAACTCTTTTTAGAAAAAAAATTTTATTAAAAAATGTGATTGCACATTAAATATATCAAGCTATGTATTTTCTATATTATTCATCTTTGAAAAATTTTCTTTCCATAGAAATTCTTTTTATCCATTATGAAACATTTTGTCAGGGACCTTAAGTTACTGTAATTTGTTAGAAAAAGAATCAAAAGTGTATGTTTTATTTGAAAAAGTTGTATTAAGAAAATCAATTACAAAGATTGCCAATCATTAAATGTAGCTATACGACATAAATATTTACTCTTTTTATATCCCCTTTTTCTTTTTCTTCCTTCCTCAGATTCTTCTTTGTCGCAATGTGCTGGTAAATAATTTTTTGTTGCTTTTTTTCTTAGTCTACGATTAGAAAACAGATTATGGACTATGAGAAAACGAAAAAAGCTTGTTAGGTAAAAAAGTGTGAGACTTTTACGAATAGCTGATAAATTCACGAAATCTCGCGGTATTAATATTAACACCAGTATAGTTTAATATTTTCAAATATTTCCATATATTGTGACGTATGTTATATAATTTTGGAAGGCGCTTACGTACGGCCATGTGTACACACACATGAAAGAATACATATTTATCTCCAAAATCAAATAAAAAGACGATTTTTATACTGACAATCAGAAGAGGATCATAAGTCAAATTTCCTATTTTTATAGGGAAACAACTTTAAAATTTATTATATTTCCTTGTAAAAATAGGAAAATTGACTTATGATCTTTTCTCTCTTTCAACCTTCGTATATTAACTTAGAATTAATATTCTTGGAAACGTATTATTATATATTATCATTCGTTCTTATTGAAAAAATAAACATTAATATGATTTGTTAATGTAAATATTAGTAAATATAAGGAAGATAATTTGAGTCGTCTAATTAATACACGTATTAAAAATAAACTGTCAGAAAGTCGTTGCGTTACTATTCTGTTATAATTGCAGAAGATTCAATTGACTCAACCTAAATACTCAATTTATTATATTTATGGTAGAATTATATTTGTAGAAACATACAGGAGTGTCAGGTGCCAATGAAGGGTCGTTAGAATCTTTTCATATAATGCACCACTTCGTCCGCTTTTGAACATCTGTATCCTCGAGTTTCCGAACCTATTGTAGTATTCACAAGCCAGCAGTTATAGTGTGCGGATCTTTACATTGTTAGGTCACTGTCGAAAGAGTATTAGGCATTATTGATATACTTATCACTGATAAACGAAGATAGCACAAAAGTTGTTGTACTTCTAAGAATTTTCTTAATAAACACTCTGCAGTTAATTTGTAGAAATATTCAATTCTGGCCTAACTTTACAATATAAATAGTATAATTTATAACAAGAAGTTTATGTAATAATTATAAATGATAAATAATAAAATGATCTATGACATATAATATTAAACAAATATATGTATTACATATGTATTTAGGCATGTATAGTCTTCAAAATATTAAATATCTTATAAAATAATAATGCTTTGTAAATAAATAATCCTAAAGTTATAATTTTGACTAGCATATTAATAATTATTATGATTTACACGTATTCTAATCTAGTCATACTTCAAACATAAATTGCACGATATCGGAAACAAGTTTCACGTGATGCTGCAACAAGCATTTCGACATTTTCAATGAAGGAACAAATTCCTCAACGTAATATCTAGGTAGAACCTAATAAGGTCTTGCATACACGTGCAAACACATAGGCATATGCATACAATGTAATGCAACGTAATCAACAGAACCGATCAAGCTGTTACGTGTACAAGTCATGCGTATTTCTATGATATAATACGGTCAATCTATTTGGCTATTATAAAATCATCGTAACTTCTGTACATGATCACTGCACCGGCTTGTGGTTCACGTTAACACGATTACATAATAAATTCTTTGATTAACTTATATATATCGCGCTTTTCAATGAGTTTCTCTGGTTTTCAAGTACGAATTCTCGGATTTTCTCATTCACGGAAAGAGGCTTGTTTCTAATAATTATCATAATCATTATAGATTCGATTAATAATTACGTAAAGTACGCATTTCAATTAGTGAAACAATTAGTCTAGGAATATCAGTGATAACCGGTTGGCGAGAATTTACATTTTGTCAGAAAATGGACTGGCGATGTCCATGCAGGAATGTTCGAAGGATTCACAACGCTGTTGTTACTCGTGTTAGACTGCACAGGTCGCGCTCACGCTTATTGAAACAACGATGCAAGAATCTTCAGTAAAAACAACTGTATCGTATTTACGATCCGGCAATGTCAAGGCGACTAACTTATTTCCTTATCAATGCGCCATTACGTAATGAACTGGAAGCACGGTGCACCGATAGTGCGACTCGCTTTCAGTGTCCCCTATGTGCTTGACCTATGACGTAAAACTTGCAGGAATTGGCACATGCAAGGCCGTTTTAAATATTTGCGAAGCTTCCTTCGCGGCAATTGGACTTCGTTTATTTTTCGAACCGTTTTACACACGCGACACAAGAATCGACTTCCGCAAGAACGCACGATCGATCATCATTCCAACGGAATGCATTGTTTTTACGATCGCTTCTTCCTTCTTGTCATTGTATGACTCGCTTTTTCGACGCTGTTGCACAAGTTTACGATATCTTGCGACAAGAAGTTGCAAATCAATGTATACATTTTCTAATATATATATAAGGTTCAAATTTCGATTTGTTCAGGCATCGATTCTGAAGTCTGAAAATCGTGTTTATTGTGACACTATTTGAATAAAATACAGGGGTAAATAACAATTAATAATTAACAACGATTAATAACAGTAATAATTAAATAAACAACCAATTAATAACAGTAAACAATAAATAATAAATCTTGTGTAGTATCTACCTGAAAATCGAGAATCGATTTTCAACGTCCTCAGCTACCGATCTTTCTCCGTCAATTTTCAATGTTTTAAATAATTATTCTTTCTTCTATGGTCTTGTCTATCTCTGGTGTTGCTCTCTGTCCGTCCGTTTGGAAACGTGTCTCTCGAAAAAATGGCTGTCCGTAAAACAAAGAAAGTCGTTCTGTCCGTGAAACAAAAGAAAGTCGTGCTGTCCGTGTTTGAACTCCTAGGGAGTTTTACATATATATTATGTATATATATATATATATATATATATTTATGTATGTATAATACGTACAAGTGTTTATGTAAGAGAGAATATTTCTTTCAGTAGGAAATCACAGAGAAGAAACGTAACAAGTCATTCATAAAGAACAGCAATTTGAAAATTCCAACCAAGTACACAGGAAAATGATGTTTCCATTTGATTTTGGGATTAAATATGTATGTATCTTTGTCACACTCTGAGCATTCAAAAAAATAGTAATAGGATTAGTTACGCACATTAATATTAATCGTGCTATATTAATCTAATAATTAAATTAATTTGTTATTATTTATTGCAAGACATTGTAAGGAATTTTTATTTATTACTTAACATTGAGTTTATCACCTATTTCCAAGAGCCACACGTATTCTAGTCTATTAGATTATATTCTTATTCAACTATTTTATATTAAAATACTTGTTTTTAGCTACCGAGGGATATAAAAATCAGAAAATTGACGAGAATAGATTTATTGTCTTTCTCGCGTCATCTTTATATGAAGGTCACAAAGAAAGCACAATAAATACATTTTTGTTCATTTTATTTTAATATCTCTTCATGACTAAAAGGAGATATTTTGATATAGAATAGCTAAGAATGAAAAGATCCTGTTGCGTCCAGGGATGTAATTAAGTAAGTTTTGTAGAAACCAAATTTACACTATGTTATAACTATAAAACCATCCAGAAATTTTCAATTCTCATACGGATACAACCTACACGATACAACACGACAAAATTTGATTAGAAGCATGTAAAGTGGAATAGTTAGACTTATAGAAATTATTGTTAGAATTTTATTTTATGGTGTTAATGGTCAATGAGTTCACACTGTTACGCTAGTTCTATAGTTATGCAACGAAAATAAACTAGTTTTCTACCGTTCTTTTATTTCAGTGCATAACATAAAAACTGGACGTTGTTAGGTTGTTTTATAGTCATAAGACACAGTATACAGCTATTAAGACAAACAACTTTTTAGCATCCCGGCAAGTAATATTTTTATAATTAAAAACTATGCTTATGTCATATTTTAAAAAATACTTAAAAACATTTAATCATAGACCAATAAAACGATAACATGGAATTAGTTGAACGTAGTGAATTTTGCAACTGCTCTTCTGTAAAAAATGGAAAGTGTAATTTAGTATCTTCTTGTTGCTCCGAAAATTATCTTACAATACGTAAAATTATGTTCTTCATTAAAATATTCACGAGTTATGTTGGATTAACATTTGGCAATTATTGACTCGCAGTGTGATATAGAAACGACTTTATCTACTTGAAAACCAATTGGTACTTCAAAATCTATAGTCAAGATACAATCTTATGTATTGGGTTTAAACATAATCACAACTTTGAAAAGTATCATATTCCAAAATGTGTAATTTACATTGCAGTGCTTATTATTTTCCCACATAAAGTTAACTCACTGGCATAGCAATTTTTTCACATTCCTATATAAGATTATATTCCTAGAAACTACAATCCCATATGAAACATACCTGTATGTACTATTTTTCCATTCCCGAGAAAATTCTTGGACAAACTGGAGGCGATGGACGATAAAACATCAAACAAAAAGAGAAACTGAGTCACCCAGCTACGGTTAAACTACAGCAATTTGGATACTGAAATACGAACTCATTACAAGAAATAGAAAACGGAAAAATAAAATGCAACAAACCATAATAGAAAGTATATTGTATACTGTAATAAATATAATGTATTACATAATTTATTACAAATGTAATGTAATACATGTATTGTATAATGTAAATAAATGTAATAAATGTAATGAATGTGCACGGAAATCAGACCAAATCACATTCATAAATAATAATAATAAAAACCGAGAAACAAATATGGGAACTGGCGAACTTCATAAAGAAAACCATGAGACCGAGAGCTTCCCGCTTGGATATATAAAGGAACGAAAGAACGCGTATAGAAGATATACATACAGAAATCTACATACTTTATATTATATTATATATATTAATGAATTAAGATTTAATTTAAAGCCACAAACTAAGGTAGAAACAAAATATATTAAGCATACACATACGTAAACAAATTGTAATAGGTATAAGACTCAATACATAAACAAACAAAAATACAAAAAAGATAACTATCTTCCTTCAACACAAATTAACACGTTGACGCCGGCAAGACCCACCGGTAGGTCTCACGTGTATGTTCCGTGAGGCGGCACAATTCACCGATGGGTCTCTCGTGTCTGTTCCGAGGGGCGGCGGTGGGTCTCATTTGTATTTTGTGAAATACATGTTTTCTCCGTGGGGCGGTGCCCGAATTCACTGTCTGTTCCGTAGGGCGACGGTGGGTCTCACATGTATTTCACAAAATACAAATGAGACCCACCGCCGCCCCACGGAACAGACAGTGAATTCGGGCGCCGCTCCACGCAGAAAACCATGAATATCGGTGCCAGCGTCAACCTGTTAAAATATTAATATTTTCCTCTGTAAAAAATATTTATATTCTTCGACATCCTTTTTCTAAATTCGCAGTTTTCATTTAGGGTTCCGTTATTAGAGAAGTGCAAAAATTTAAGAATATCAGACCCACGCTAGACTCTGTTGTAGTAATGCACACATTTTTCAGACGAATACGTATCTAATACATTTTTATTTAAATTCATAAATATTATCCAATCATTAGATACATCAAGATCGATCACACGAAGATGAAAATTATCTGATAAGTTTATATTCAAATATAAATTTCAGTAATTGATTAAATCATTCGAAATATTGTCAGAAGATATAAACTAAATTAATGTAAAGATCGGAATATAAACATGATGAAGCAAATGAAACAAACTGATAAATATCAAACAATTTTTCTCTCTTCTTCCTTAAAATATAAGATTGTTCTTGTTTAAAAATCATACTAATTGGTGCGTTTGATGTTCAACTAGAAATAGTGTGTAGTATTTTCCATAATAATTCTCTTCAATGTCAAATGAATATATAACATGTAGAATGTAATAAAATAAATTAACTATCGAACACGCTATAAATTTTTCGTACCACTAAATATAATATTATCCAATTATCTTCGTGTATTTCAAGATCGTTCAAATAAGAATTCGTTTGATACATTATGGAAGGAATATCGGTCAGCAGTACAAAATCGTAAGAATTCAAAGGGAACGTAGATACGTACGTATCGACTACGGTGAGCCATATCGTAGAGAAAGTGAAGCCGGTAGTGAATGCAACATGCGTTGAGACGTGACTCGGCCAATGGTTTTGGAATTTAACTTGATATTCTAAGCCGCGGGATGCAAATAATTATCAAACATAAAATGATGTTACGCTAGCCAACTGGACTCGCGTCTCTGCAATCACCGACCGGTATTATATTTCCTTGCAGGAGAAATGCTATTTGCATTTCAAATGCTTTGACCTTTTCGAATCTATGTACTGTAGCAATTTCTGCTTAGCTGGATTCGCCGTTGGCGATCTTGACTGGGTCATACTGCTGTCGAAACATGCACACCGGGTCAAAACATTCCAGAATTCTTGTGGCGGATCGACGCTCCGTATAGTGTATGGACAGCACGCGTGCTGTTGGTGCTTAAGGTGTTGCTTTTAGAATTTACCATTTAGCGCTTTTATGCTTCATATTTAACCCTGCTACATTGCTCTCCTTATTTTTAACCAGATCCCATTTTTCTATCATTAGAAAATTTCTTTAGTTTCAGGAGAATAAAAAGAAATATTTATCCATATGTGATTTTCACGCTGAAGATTTTCTTAAAACGTAACATAGAGTTTGAGAGTCAAATAAGCAAATCCTTTTGGATGATCTAACGTATGTTTGCATCATTCTTGGAAAGTAAGTGCTACATCAAAATTTAAATTATTTATTTTTTTTTTATAATTCGTGCTTCTTCTATTCAAATAATAGGCACACAAAGGATATAACCTAACCTAACCTAACCTATAACCTAACAAACACGAAGATGGTACCCCGCTGGGGGTAGCCACCCACATGATAATCTAACAGCTAAAAAATTCTACCTAATGTCCAAATTGGACAAATTATGAATTTAAAATATTAAATAAAAAAAAAATAATAATAGGCAATTTCTTCTTTTGAATATTTATTGATATTTAGTCATAAGAACAGCCTTGCTCTTAATTGAATTTTTCTTGCCCCTTTCTTTCAGATTAATCCGCTGCGAAGAATTAATTCATAAAAGTGTTGAGTATTATACTGTTTTATTTTTCTTCCATTTTATTTTCCATATGTATTAAAATATATGTACATTCTTTGAATTATGTAAAAGATAAGTTTGACAGTATAATTGTATACTATTGATTCCCATGATTGAAAGTAATGTAGATGAGAAATATTGGAGAATATATTATTTCTTTGCATTCGAACTGAAGGAGAAATTGCAAAATCTAAGTTCTTGGAATGAGATAAGATTAAGTAAGACAGATTGTATAGTAATGATACAAGCTTAAGCAACACATAATTAAGGTGCTAGTGTGAAAGATGTGTCTTCCTATTTAAATTTCATCAACATACATGCATCTAATGTGGCAATAAAGCCGCTAAAAAATGTAAAAAATACACGTATAACAACATTATAAACTATATTGTAAATGATGTTCAGAATCATGTCTTTCCAGTGCAGTTAATGTACGCAATTTTACATGATAATATGCAAATATATTATAGTATGGTAAATTACTGCAATCTATCTCTGTTACGGACTTTACGCTTCTATGCTTTATTTTCTCAAAAATTAAATATGTGTGCAAAAAATATATAACTTCCATTAAGAAACCTATAACATTTATTCATACAAAAGAATATAGTTATTATAAAATATAGTTATTATAAAAACTACAATGTGTTCAGATACGCATGTTCCTTTAAAATGTGCACGTAACAGTGATTTATAAAATTTCCCGAACGACTCATCTGAATGTTCGGGAAATATAAATTAACGCATATAAGAAATTAGGTCACATTTCCCGAATGTACATGAGAAAATATAAGTGCGTTAAGTATCACTTAATATAACACATCAGGGTAAAAAAGGTCGAGAGGTCTCATTCATATCGTCGAACAAGATTTAAATGCAGAAACTAGTAAAAACCATGGAGATGTAGTTGTTAATTTTAGGCGACAAATATTATAAATAATTTGTGTGTAACCGTTGATTTTGTTCGAGATTGAGCTTTCATGCAATTCCAATCTTATTCCTCCTATTCGCAATATTTATAATAAATTATATTTTATACTTGTATTCTTCAATAAGTTAAAAAAACTATCTCTTAGTATAGCATAAATTATATGTACTTAAATTTACAATAATTTCTTTTTTCTCCTCTTTCATATTTTCATAATACAAATCTAAGTAATATTTAATAAAAAAAATTGTCCATTTGAATGGATTCATAAAAATATTAAATTATATGTAAAAGCGTAAATATTTAAATATGATATAATTAATTCTAATTGTTAGTGTAAAAAAGATTAATTTACTAATGACGAACTAACGCGTTTCATTTCTATCAGTTGATTCATTTTCTTGAATTGTTCAAAAACACGATATCTTAATTGCTCTGCATTACATCATTAATATGAAGTTGCAATTTAATCATTGATCAATAAAGCTGAGAATCAACGTGCAACTATAAGGTGATATTATGAGGTAAAAGATCAAATTTCCAATCCAATATATAATTGCAAACAACAAGCGATGATGCAACGTTCGTTTGTATACTTGATATTCACTCAATAATGGAAAACAAATTTTTCTACGAACACGAAAATTAAGGAATAAATAATTAAGGAATAATAATTTTTAAGATATTGTTAGATTTTTTAAAGAGATATTTAAGAAATTATTCACAACTTCATTTTTTAACTATATTTGTCATTAAATTAACACAAAACTTTTGTCGAATTAAACATAGCTAGAAATTTGATAAGAAATTTAAAAAAATGAAAATATTTGAAAATCGTAAGCTAATTTGCGAGTTTTACAGACAATTTGGAAAAATGAAAATCTTCGTACCGTTGAAGAAAGTTCGGGTATTAAATGATTTTCTGTGCAGAGTATCACCTCAGGGGCAGATTACTTATTCAAGGTTTAACGAGGAAGCCATCGCCCATGTTGCAGCCTAGCAAGTGTAATCGATGATTCACTCCCCCCTCCCTCCCGATTTGTGCATGGCCTATATTGCGTTACGTAAATACTGCAAGCAAGTTGGGATCTATAGATCGTTTCGTGAGTCGTGGCGAATATTGGAAAGAACCCTATGTTTGCCCGCAACATTGTCTTACCAAGGATATATTTTCTCCTGGATTTCAATTTAATGCGGTACATAATACGAACATAGCAAATCTTTTTTTTTTTCTGAACAGTTAATCGAGAACCAGGAAATACCAGCAATTTTATAGCCAAAGGATGGTAACGATATTATCATTTATATTTTTTTAGAAAAATATATTAAATCCTTCAATATTAAGAATTTGTATGATCCTTTATGATTTATCATATAAATATACATATTTATATTTCTTCGTTATATTGTACAATGGCTACAATTATCAGGTTCTACATTTCATTTTTATGATTTCAAATTTTTCTAATCATATGAAAGTACTATTAGAATGATACAAAATTTAATATATTATTATTAGACGTAATTAATTTTTATGTAAGTACTATAATAAATACAATGGCGAGCAAAGTTTTTACAGTTTTAATTATTTATTTAAATTAATTAATAAAATAGATTAAATTAATCACTAATGCAAAGTATATATATATCCTGTATATTAAAACTTGTAGAAGTGGAATGAAATGGAAATGTAATGATACGTCCATAACGAATTCATAACAAATTCATTCATTATCATCTTATTATCATCTTCATTAATAATATCTTACAAGAGACAAGGGCTGCTGTTAATGAGTAAATGGTATTTAGTGATTTCTTAAATACTAAGTAATTACATTGTTTACGTGTTTTTAAGGGAATCTATGAGCAGCATTATCAACATTATCTACGAACGCGAAAGGAATTTTTAATTGTTTAATATGAATTTGGATAATATAAATATAAATACTTAAAGCAATAAAAAATTCTTTCATCTGTTTAATATTGCCTCCTTACAGGAAATAATAAAGAATTTAAAAAGCAAAGTATTTCTAAAGATAACTGGAGGGTGATCGAATCTCGTTTTGTAAATGTTACGAATTAATTACAATTGCAAATAGAATTAATTGCATGTTGAGTAGTATGTTCTATGTATCCTATCTACGTGTCGTAAAAAGTAAGAAAGAAGGAAATAGTGATTTTTCTGTAAAGTGTCGTTTCTATAACGGAAACAAGTTCACGCACATTTGAACCAAGAGGGAAGGGTATCTACGTGCTGTACTCGAGAATTGCTTTGATATGAGGTAATGCGCACCGCAAAACACGCAAGATGTGTTACGTAATGTTTAAAGTGTGTACGAAGTACTGGTGACCGGGTATATCGATATATATTTATTAACAAGCGATCGCGGCTAACAGTTTCCGCTAAGAAGAAACTATTCCTCGCAATTCACATAATTTGCACCGAACAAGGTGATTTTTTTTTTTTAATGCTTTAAATTGGAAATTATCGCGTCGCATTAAAAAGACAAATGGATCTACTCGCTCGAATCTTTCCACGATCCATTAGTCTAACGTAATTTGAAAATGACGAAGCAAGAAGAAAACGTTTGAAAATGATGGTTCATACACATAAATATCAATTGCTTCGTAGTACTATGAAATCACTTCTAAGTTTTTCTTTGGAAAGATTGGTATTTTTCTTACATAAGCGGATGTGTTAAAGGTAAGTTCACTACGATTCACTTATTTTTCATTCATTCATTCAAAAATTTGCAGATTCAGAAATGCTATATGTGTTTTAAAGAACAATTAAATTAGAAAAAGATAGATACTTTTCAAACTTATTAAAATTCTTCAACTTCTACAATAATTTTAAGAAAGTAAATTTCTTTTACAAAATTTAATTAAACAATCATTGAATCCAAAGAATTATGATAGTAATCACTTTATGAAATCATTTATAATACGTAAGAGTAAAAATTATTTCGGTTACACAAATGGATTTTTACACAATGAGACTTTATTTGCCTATCAAATAAAATCGGATGGATAAGGTCTAACGTAGAATACAAGTGGCTAACATGTATGACAAGCATGACAAACATATTTATGATTATGTTTAGGTGCACGGGTGTGTCTACTAGTTTCTTGAAAAGGAAGGTCAGTTGTTTAGTATGCCTGTACAACAAAAGCAAACCACATGCGGTAGTAAACTACTGCTAGTTCCTACTTTCTCTCCTGCAGGCTTCGTCATTAATGAAAGAGCCCTCCCTATTGCTGTGTTAAAAGTGATCGACAGATTAATCTTACCGTCGAAAAATCATGCTAACGAGAAAAGTCGCTCGGGAATAAATGTTCGTTCCTTAGATTTAAATTATGTAACTAGTCAATGTATGTTATAATCGCGGAAGAATAGAAATAACGCTAATTATCCACGTAATGGGTTAGTGGTATGTATTAGTAAATAATCGAATTAGAATTTTTCTAAAAAGAATCTCGCTGTTAAATTAAATGCAAACGGAACTTCCTCATTTAAGTGGTCTTGAGGAAAGGAGTTAGATCACAGATTGTGTATTTTAAAACATTTATACATATGCTGATACTATTGAACTAATTGAACATTTTTATATTATTAAGTTGTGAGTAAAGTTTTTAGGAGAAGACATAATAATAGAGAATATGAAAATGACATTTAAATCAGAAATATTGTGTGATTCTTCTGAAGCAAATTTTGATTTCAAAAATTTGAAATAAATTTCACTGTGAGGCTTTTTAAGAAACGAAAGAGAATTTCGAAAAAGTATCAAAGTAAATGCAAGTTTATAAATCTATCGTAAGGAAGATATAAATAGTTTGCTCTACTTGCAGAAGTCAATTACACATATTGTGATATATTTTTAAATTACTGATTTATAACGACTGATACAATAGAATAAAACAATTTAATACAAATCGAAGATTTTCTACGTAACCTTATATTAGGAAAATTTTAACATTCTATGCTTCATCTTATTCTTAATATGTAAGAATTAACATATAAAACGAATTTTTGTTCATGTATTTGCATAATCCACGAAATCTTATATTCTACAGATCTAAATATGTATAACGTACAATAACTTTTATTATTAAATTACTAATTGCGTTTTGAAATTTGTTAGTACCTAAACTAAATGTCTGATTAATCTATCAAGAATCAACTCTTTGTTAATACAACATTTCCTTTGTTATTTCCTTTTAGTCACTTTGCATGGAATTCATTTTTTAACATTTTCACATTATGTAAATGAAATCAAAGGATTTTCTTATTATTTTTTTCGTTTCTATCTCTCCCTTTACTTACATTCTAAAATTTAAAGAAATTGAGATATTTATAGCGTTATGATGACCTACTTTTCTTAAATTATGAAAATTTCCTTGTGTTTCTGATTTATGTAATATCTATTGCGAAGTATACATTATTCTAAGAGATTTGGTATACCTTGAACAATATGCAGAGTATTAACAAACTAGTTCAAGTCAAGAATATACAACAAAATTTTTTCATATGACGCTTCGTGTTCGAAAAAATCGAGTTTAGAAATTTGTCAAGTATTCTTAAACTTGGTTTATTCCGGACTAAACAAGAGTAAATAATTGATAGAAGGTGATCCTGCGCCTGAAAATAAGACAAAAATGTAGAATAAAGTTTTTTCGTAAGATACTTTCTCCTCAAGAAAAATAAATTTGAAAATTTACTATGTGTATGTACCAGACGAGTTCTTACCAAACATGTTCAAACTCTTCTTGAAAGCGAGCCTGAAACGGACAAATTTTATTTTACATTTTTGACTTATTTTCGCGTGTAGAATAACGTTCTGTTAGTTATTTGCTCATACCTAGCTGGTAATTAGCTAAGTTTAAGTATACTTAACAATTTTTCAAATTCAATTTTCTTGAAAACGAAGCGTCATATGAAAAAATTGTATTCTATATTCTTGATCTGCTTTTTCATGTAAGTTCACCTCCTTTCGCTTTGTACCATTTACATCATAATACACCATTATTAAAACTTTAGTTAAAGACTAATCAACATCCAACTATTCGTTTCAAGTTCATCTACCCATTGATATATGATGATCAGTTCACCACCATCAGCCCTCGTTCAGATCAGCGAATCGATCAGAGATTATGACTTAAAGGATTATTGATACGTGCATAAATATTAATATATATATAATATGCCTCGGAGGATTGATAAGTTACAATATATCCAAGTAAAAGATTATTCTACATGCAAAAATAACTTGAAAACAAGAATAAATATCTTGCATTTAACTATCGTTCACAAAAGAACCAAATAACAAAATTTGGCAAGGATACATAGTACATATCTGTACGTACACTACCGTTCATGAGTCACAGTACATTTAAAATAGTTTTGTAATAAAATTTTCAGATTATATAATACATATTGTACATGCAATTAATAGGTATTAATTTCATTTTGCAATTACAATATCCATTTATACTTATCCTAGATGATTAACAATAAAATTTCCATGACTTATGATTAGTAGAGTGAATAATTAACTTCCGATAAAGTATTTATTTCAAATTTACAAACATTTATTCCAAACTCAATTTTTTTAAAAACGAACTGGAACGAAAAACTTAATTCTATTTCTTTTTATTTATTCCTGCATGTAAAATAAGGTCTAAGTGCACTCATCATAGGATATGTGTATAGTGCAACAAAATCGAATGGGTGAAAGAACTGCAGCAATCGTGCTGCAATATGCGCTATGCGCCTCGTAGACGATGATATAACGTCGTGTCGCCTCTTATCATCTACGCGTGCACGAAAACACATACATGATATGTTTTTACTCTCGTGTATGTATTTCATGCGATCGGCGTGAACTATTTGTTACGCATGCACTCTGCATCATGGTCGGTCAACCTAGCTTATCCTTCTATTACGTATGACACGTATACACATGAACGTACATGTATGTAAGACCGGAATACATACGCGACCGATACATATTTTGTAGTTATGTATACAGCATACAGATATGCTTAATGATATAACAAGGTTTAACGTACACTTATGTACGTATGTACACTCGTACATTTAATATTTTTATGAATATATGAATATATAAATATATATTATTGTTTACATTAGAAGGTTATCTTACCATTAGTACTATTATCGATGCTATTATTATATGCCAAAGTATTACCGATAAATGTACATGTTTTTTATCTAATGTGTCAGATGATTAATACAACTTGTTTGTGTTTCTACGTGTATGTCGAATAGTTTATATAGATTTTATGTTAATTACACCTGATGTTATATAGTCTTAGGTTTATCCTATAAATGATAATGAATGTAAATTAAATAGATAGGAAACGGAAAGAGCTATAATAAATTTTGTCTCTCAATTATATTGGAAACAAATTTCAATAAAAAAATTTAAACAATAACGCACTCAGATTTGTGTCCTCTTCAGGTAACTTTCACCACTTAATTGTATATCTGTCGATTAATTATTTAAAATGTTTTATCTGCATACGATACGTCATTCAAGCTGCTATACACAATGCTTCGCGATTGCCATCACAATTTTAATCGTTTAGATTGGATCAACTGTATCAACTAGTATTCGAGTTACAATGACACATGTGAAAATCGATATAAATCGACAACTTAAAATCGATCTAGTTGATACAATAAACGACTATATAATAGATTTATTTCCACTTATCTTCATTTTTATTATAATTTTAATATTTCAAAAATAATACTTTTTTACTGACTTGTAAATCGTTAATAATGCGCTTTACGTATTTTATTTAGAAAATAATCTAGAACGATTTTCATACGTTTAAGTTATATACGTCGACGCTAATACTGTCTGCAGAAAATGCACGTTCGTGAAAAATGAGATGTCGCGATGTCCGATAGCGGGGATAGCCGCATCGCGTTAAACCCGCGTACGCACAAACGAAAATGACGCAAAGTATCAACTACGGACGATGATTGATGCTTAAAAACATATCGGTGTAGTTAATGTTCGATGTTTGTCTTATGTAACACCGCGGTTTTATTTGCTTTTGAATGTTTCACGTTTGACGAGATACATGTCGAACAAGCCCGAAATGCGTCGAAATTTCGTTTACATTTCACCAGTCACATTATCTCGCCGCTGATAATCAACTAATCGATGCATTTACATGTCCTACTTACAGATCTATTGTAGACACTTGTTCGCGGAGTTGCTAGAAACTTACGTGCGAAACTAATCAAATCGAGCTATTACAATATGTATAAAAGAAACGACTGTATTAAAATTTGAAAATAAGTACATTCTTTTTTATACGTCGGTTATCCACGAACACTTATCGATATTTGCAACGATCTTGCTCAGTGATTGTTTCGCTCGTAAAAGGTATCAAAAATGCTAACTTACCAAATGCTTAAAGTGTTACCGTCGTGGCATTGCACATGTGACAATACTCGATCCGATAAATGACACACTTAAACAGAGGGACACTCACCTTTAATCTATTGGTGAACTATCATCGCGACTTCTGCACTTGATAACTGATGCTGACACTTAATTTTCCGGTAAAAAAGACAGTTGCGGGAAATCGGAGTTTAGAACGCGCGCAAGCACTACGCGACAGCAAACACTAACGTAGTCTCGCAGATTGCCGCCTGGCCGGTAGAGCGCCAGAATTTCGGAATGCTTTAAAAAACTATATTCCTTGAGATGGCGACACCTTCTGACAGAAGCCATAGCCTGGATTGGATCGCGAATCGATATTCTACGCGAATGGAATTATGGGATTGCTATCTTCCCGCTGACTGAAAACGCGTTAAACAAATTTTGAATTTGGCCCACTCATACTACACCATTTTCTTCCAATCGATTAACGACTAGTTCAAACTCGAAATGTAAGAAGCTAACATATGTGGCGTGCTTTCTATCATAATTCCAGCTTAAACAATTCTCTTTTTATAAATATAGTAAAAATATATAAAATTATTGCAAAATTTCGGTTGAATGTACGGATGAATATACGGATACATACCAGTTGAATGTAATATATTAAATTTTTATTGGTCATGATAAATTTCTTTTTCTGATTTCTTTTATTAAACGGGACAGTGGTGAGTGTAGTAAAACTGTTAAAGGATCAAAATTAACGAAAAGGTAATTATAAAAAACGTTTCCTACGATAAAGCAACTTCAGTGCATCTATATTAAAGACGTATGTATGTCTCTATTATCAAATTTTCTTATGAAGAATCAAGATATTTATTTATTTTTTAACAAATTTAAAAATATCACTTTATTTTGTATCTAATATTTATGGATATAAAATATATGCAAACACAAAAGAAAATTTTACTTCTTTTTAATTTTTTTAAACGTGAAACAATTTTCATAAAATTAAAATAATATCATTTTAGTTTTATTAATTCTTTATTCTACTAGTTCAATATATTAAAAATTTTATACCTAAAAATATACTTTATGCTTGTAACACTGGTCTTTCGTGTTTGCCTTCTAAACCATCATTAACAGCCGAATATCCAGTACCACCCTGGAAAAAAGTTAAGGTTATTCTTCTACTCTGCTTATTTTTTCCGTTATTCTTAACAATTACCCTTTGAAGAGGTATAATATCTGCTTCAGTCAATTCTGTACTATCTAAAGGATTAATCCAATCCTTCCTAATAATTTTTTCTACACATTCCATTGTAATCACATCACCGCTGAAAAGATCATAAAATATTTGTTTATGTCCAATATGTAACAAATAATGCAATACAAAAAACATTAAAAAGTGAAAAAAATCATACGTTGTCCTTATAACTGCACATGGTACACTGTTACTTAAGATATCATGTGTAATTGGACACATATATCTTGCTTGCTTAACAATAAGAGACTTTTTGTCATCCGGATCTTTTACTTCAGTAAATTTTACAGGAATAAGATCTTTTATTTTCAATGGTTTTCCACTAAGAGGACAGTATATCGTCTTATCTGGCTTTTGCAATATAGTTTCTTTTGCCTCTGGTGTCTTAGATGGAATCCAAAAACTTGGTAACATTTTATCTTTACCATTACTCATATTAGAAACCGAAGAACCAGATTCTTTGGCTGCAATTTGACTTCGAGAAACAATATTCTTCTCTCCTTTTAAAAATTTTTGCAATTTCTGTAGTTCTTCATTAGCACTTTTTTCATTAGATTGCTCCTTGAAAAATTACAAACATTGATTGCAAAATATTCGATAACACTTTCATTTATACATTTTTATTTACCTCTTCTTGTTGTTTTTGTTTTTCATACTCTTTCAATTTTCTTGCGTATTCTTTCTTTTTGGTTAAGACATATTCCAGTATTGCTTCTTTGTCAAACAAATAACCATCCTTTCTGTAAACATAAGATTTGTAACCTAATAAGGTAATAATATGCTAAAACAAGATATAGTATGAAGATTATAATGCAATATACAAACGTTATGACAGGATTTCTGCAAGGTTGTAATGTGAGACAACAGCAGTCAAAATCCTTAACCGAATCTTTTCCCACTCTTTGTGTATTTGTACCATAACCTGAAGCCGCTGCATCTTTTCTTTTTTCGTGATAAGTATAAACAGCACCAGCAGTACAATTTCTCGCGTGCCGCGTCATGTTTCGTTCACTGATTTATTTTATTTAACCTAAACTTATTTTGTTGCTGTGTATCTAGTTACCGACAGACAGGAAATAAGAATGCTCACGTTTATGCCTTATGGCCCTCAGCGGCCAAGTGCTGAACATGTTCCACGTTAGCATATACAAGAACCTATTTAGTTAAATACATTCCCCCCCCCCCCCTAGAAATAAATTTTCTATGATTTCACGCTACAAGAGCCTATTTCATTGTACGGTTCTAGTACAAAAGAAAGAGAAATTAATTGTATATTATATTTTTTTAGAGAAGAAAAGAAAATCTTTCTTTCCACACGATAATGAATCAGTGGTATGAAGTAATAACTTTAGTATATTCTCTATACACGATAACCTTTTAGATTTAACATTAAATTTACTTTCCTCGCGATAATATTTTTGTTATAATAAAACCTAAATTTCATTTTTATAATAATTTCAGTAGTTAGTAGGCTGCGAATAATATTTCTGACATGATGTACATGGTTTGCAGCGTGGCTGTCTACAAAAACAAAAAACACGTAAAAATAAATTAACTGCAGACAAGATTTGACATAATGACTAATTTGCGATCCACGATTGTGATACATCTTACCTTTTTATTGAGGAAAATTTATTAATTCTCCTAATTTTAATCTATAATTAAAATTAAAAGGATTATATATATTAAGATCGATAACCTAACACAGAGATTGTTCACGAGCAACACGATCAGAGAAGTCGAGTCGACGGTGAGCAGGAAAATTACAGTATGAGTACAGACCAGGTAACACGCGCCAGTAAGACTGTCAAGTCTTCCTCGGCACATTAATAAACTCATTGTTAAATCAATCCGCGGAGTATTTCTCTAGCACCCTACACGTCCTACCATCTCGAAGCTATGAGCTGGATGTTTTGCTGAAATCGATGCAGGTTCAAATTGTGAAAAAAGCTCATAAAAACGTTTACTTTTCGAGTAAAAAGACAAAGTGGAGAGTGTCGTGAAAAGTCGTGTTAGTTGCATCTTAGAAGAAAAGAAGCACGAAAGGCAGGGAGGGCTGCTACATGTTATGGAAAAGGGAGAGTATTTGCTGGATACTTACCATTCGGGTCATCTTGGACCGATTTCGTGGACTAAGAAAAAAGAGCGAATTCACGGTAATCCTGTTTACCAGTTCTGAAAGCTCAGTATATAATGAACTCGCGTGGTTTTGCTTTTACGTTCGTTCGTGGTGACGATTGTAAATACAATGAATGACGAGTAACCTCGGCGTTGCAGCCACGCAGAAGGTCAGAGCCCACTAGCCTGGGTTCTAGCGATGGAGAGGGCATAGCTATTGTCACGTGGGATTCAGGGTTAGATGATAAAAGAAAAGAATACTGAGCCGTAACCCAACTATTAATCTTCTTTTACTGAACTTTATTAAAAATTCACCACTTACAAGTAATAGACTGACACTGAACCGGAGAAAAGGGCTGCGCAAGAACTGCCCGAGCTGTCTGAAGTCTCGGCTTATATACATTTTGGTTTGAGGATGTTGAGGGGTTCGGTGTAGGTTATGATGTGGAGAAGTGTCCAAAGGTCGGGAGTCGATGTCTTATCTATGATTTAGACTAAGGTGTGTCATAGTTTCTGTATAGGCTATGATGATAGGGTAGTGATGTGTCCAAAGGAGTCCGAAACTCGGAGTCGATGTCTTATCTCTGACTACTGTTTCTGAGCGGATGGCCTTCTTGAGCGTGTGACAGGTACAACGATTTGGAATCCTTCAAACGGGAGTGCGCTCCATAAGAGCGATACGAGTTTGGAATCTCATTCAAGTTGTTACCAAGAACACGACAGACGTAACAACACCCATAATACACCAGCATTCTTAATATAAAAACACAAAAAAAAGAAAAAAAAATTTTTGAAATAGTCGTTGGACTATTTCTGGTGGCAGCAACTACCGTATTAATCGGAAATCTTAAATTTATATTTCGAATACTATCATTTCTTTCTTCTCGATTAAATTTAACGGCAAACATAATTGAAAACATATAATTGAAATCGTAATATTATCATATAACATTATATAACATTTATCTTATAAAAGGTTCATCATATATTATACTTACACTATACGACCAAACATTGCAGCAGTATAAAATCAATTTTGAGCTACATACAAATTGTCCAGATTAAGGAATCTTACAAATCCCATAACTTGATAAGATTGATGCTTATAATAGAACTTTACAACGATAAAATCTGAAGCTACAATTTTCAACAGTTTTTAAATCATTGAAAATACTGCACAGCATGGATGTAATAGTAGTCATGAAGAAATTTAATATGCTTGCCATAATATCACTGTCTGTCTTGTACATGGTTTTTCACTTTGAAAATAGTTTCCACAACAAATTATGTAGTTTATAGAGATATCACTTATCACACTTTATTGTTGCGAGTATAATGGTGCACTATAGCCAGCGTCGTGATTTATATACCGTCGGTTATTACACACTACTACAAACAAATATCCAAACTACGATCATATACAAGTCTACACGCTCCTATACCGAAACCACACTGATGAAACCTTCCGTCTTCTGAGTCCAAACAAATCAAGATAGGGAGCAAGAGAAGGTCTCGTTCTGCGTATAGATGATATACATAACATTTACACATAGGTACTATGAACGTCTCAGATAGAGATAGTAACACTCCACTTATCTTTGTCTGCCATACAAGAAGGGACCTATTTTTACTCGTTATCTTAATTTTTTTCCACTCAACAGACGGTTGGTTTTCTTTGGCGAATGTCTAGACTACGGTCAGACTTGTTTATATGACCGTGATAAAAACATTTCAGGACAATAACAAGTGTGTTCATCATGGTAACAGATCTGACGGTTAGATACAACATCTAAAAATCATATCTATTCTATTAATAAAAGATACGTATTGATTGCAGAAGTAATAAACAAGATTTTATGTTATTAATCTACAAGTAAATCATTATATATAGTGTATTTTTTCATATATACTTCATAGAAAAATACTATATTCTATAAAAAGATAAAGGTTGTAACAAATATTGTAAATATAGAACAATATTTATTAGATTTAATTTTGGAAATAGATATCTGTTGATGTTGATATTATATTTATAATAATACTCAAGGAAAGAATTTATAAATAATATTTCTTGTGCGCTGATTGGGCGTCACCCCAACCCCTATGGCCCTATGGCCCGGGTACTGTATGGCGATAAATTGACGCTTAGGAAAGCATCTGTTACCAAAGATAACAATACTTGATATAAGAACATTGTTACTGGTAAAATAAAAATGGAGCCACATAATTTACTTATTTAAAAAGGAACTTGAAACTTTTCCACCTCTAAGTCACTATTTTAATCAATTAAATTAATTAATTTGTGTTTGTTTTTATCTTATTGTAATATTAACTTTTACTACAGTAGGGCGGAATACATATCCAAAGACGAGAAATCGTTAATTCTAATTGTAGAGTAGTAAACTTGTGATATTTTCTTATTCTACCCAAAGTATAATCTTATCTGTAAACAGTGCTTAAAACACATTTGTATTATTGTTAAATATACGAAATTATGTTGAAGTAATCTACACGGCTTTTAATGTTATTAGATACTGAAAATATCCGAATACTTGTTATTTCCGAAATTTGTCGATTATTATAAATCCCGTGTATAATCAAAATTTGGTCCTCAAGCTTTGATTCTCTTTTAGCATTTTTTCTTTCTAACATTTTTTACGAAAACTTATAATTTTGTGCAGATGTTTATAAAGCTCTGCAATTTGGTGTATCATGTATTTTAGGATATTATTAAGTAGTTATAAGTAGACATTGCCTATATACAATCGAAACAATGTTGCAGGTGCCTACTTTCTGGCAATCCTAAGTAAAGCGTCTATCGCGTAACGGAAGTTGTGAAAAACATCATCATCATCACGGAGCAGCATACGGAATGACATGGAGCGATAGAGAGGGACGAGTCGAATAGGTGATGTAAACATAAACTTAGGGTACGTATTAACATTAAGTTAATACTACGTATTAACCCCATAACCTACGATTTACGTTCGAGAATTTTGGACCGAAAACGTAAACAAGCTCGCGCAGGCTTCGAGCCATTCGTACGACTTGTGTAGTACGTACCACGAGTGATGCCCGTAATATTTACGATTGGTCCGATCGTCTACTACGGCCTATGCCCGTAATATTTACGTTTGGCCCGATCATCGTACTACGGGCTATGCCCGTAGTTGTAGGTTAAGGGGTTAACTATGAGTAAAACAAAGAAACTCTCGCATCTGCATGATACAATTCTGATAAATTCCACGTAATTATGGATAAACTTTTTCTCTGGAAACTTTTCTCTGTTTTAATTCTCTTTTCATTCTTTTGTTAACTTTTTTTGAATTTTCTGACGATAATAAAGTGCTTGATAAATAGAGACGGAGTACAATCGTTTTTACAAGATTGAAACTAAAAGTATCATTTTCTGAAGGAGAGACGTCTCGTTTACGAAAGTAATGACGCATTTACGAGCATTCTTAATTTCTTCATTTAAACTTGCTAATTTTTAGTTTGCCAGTTTGTTTAAAAAATCAACAAAGCAGAGTGAAATGAAACGTATTCATATTTCTATTCTACGAATCCAGTTCACTCAGAATCAACACGATTGATGATTTTCATTCTCTTCTCCTACGAGACCTAAAGAGATAATGAGGAAAACAAAAAATTATATATTATAAATTATATAAATAAAATATAAATTATATAATTGAAATTATACATTAAAATTATATATAATAATATATTATTATAATGTAGTAATAAAAAAAGAAAATGATAATGGATGCTTACTGTCAGGTTTCAATCGACTTTTCGTATTATTGTTAGTCCGAAGTCGCATTTCTAGAATTCTTATATCCAATATTGGAATTCCAATATCGTCCTGCTTCTGCTTTAGTTTGCCGTTTTCATCATCTTTTATTCGACGCAATGCTTCGATTAAACTCTCTTGACTCCACTGAGCTCCAAGCTAAGCCTTACTTTTTCTTTTCAATATCTTGAAATTAAGATGAAAATGGAATGAGAAAAAAATGAATAAATGCTATATACAAATATGTTTCGGTTACCAAATTTTGCATTAAAAATTAAACAATTTTCCTTGAGATATTATAGCCACGTTATCTATTAAAATGCCGTTTCTGTATTTTGAACATTAAAAGCACCATTTGAATCTATTTAGCTTCCACTGATACAGTGCGGTATCACTTTCGATTAAAAGAAGTGCAAAATCTGTCCTAAACATGCGGAAGAGATGCCGTATTTTTTTATTTCTGCGTAATACGTCAAAAATAACTTTTTTCGATAAAGAAACATCCTATAGGTCCCCTTTAACGTATCAAAGAGATGTAGATTTGAAGAAAAGTATGAATTTTTAATTGCACCACGATAGTAGAAACGATCTCGAAGAATAAAACTATTCAACTGTAATATATTGTACTTACCTTGAATAGCACCAAAATCTCTAAAAATAACGAAGGAAGCACGCTCTCGCTTGCCTATGTTTCGTTACTGACAATCTTGAAATCCCGAAAGTGCGTTATCATTCCCATAATTACACTTTCTAGCAGTGGTTTATATTCATGTTCTAGTCATATTTAGTGCCGTACCTTTTTTTCTTTTTGCATGTGGAGAAATCCTCATGGACATTCCGCTGCCGCTAATAACTGCAGCAGCAGAGTAATGTCAGACTCTTACCGACTAAAACTCCCCGTTGGCCACCCTACGCGTATGACAGGGGTACTCCAGGAACCTCGGTGAAGTATCTTTCTGTTGCACCCCCTCCTGCGTCCTCTCGTTCGAGCCAGTCCTATAGATTCCCTGACTGTTGAATTTAGCACTAGGGGGGGGGGGGGCATTGCCCGTGGCGCCATCCCTCCTTCTAGTCGCGGTCCGTTGTGGCGGCGATGAAGCGGCTCTAGGCCGCCTGACTGCCATCCTCCTCCATCGCGTTATCTTACAAGGGTGGGAATTTCTCTTTCTCTCCCTTTCTGCTCGCTCCTTTGCGAGCATAACTCGCTCGCAGAAGAGGCGGACAGCCTCATATTCTTGTGGCCCGCTCACCATCGATTCTATGATCGCCGAGGGGGTCAGCCTCTTGCCTATGACGTGCCGCAGGGTGTAGCGGGGCAGCTCCCACGCCGGACAAGACTCCAGCGTATGCTGCGCCGTGTCCCTGGCCTCCCCGCAAAAAAATTGAAATAAAGAACAAAGGATCAGAATTACGTCCATGCTGGGGTTATATTCAGTCACTGTACAATCAGGCAATATGTTTCTTCATTTCCTATTATATTTAGTGCCGTACCTACTACAACCCCATCTATCTAGCTTTAACTCGCTTCTTTTTCTAGCTTATTCTGTTTTCGCCAGTTTTACGCAAGTTTTACGCTAGTTTACACTTTATTCGTTCGTAAACTTTATATCTTCTGCTTGAAAATACAATCCTTCTGAGTTCAGAAGGAGTGAGGAAGGAGAAGGTAGGAAGAAAGAGCAAATAGGTACAATATTTATAACTATTATTTTATTATTTTATAATATTTATAACTATTATTTTATTATATTAAGCTGCAGAGATACTTTGCGTTTCCTGTATTTTGCGAAAAGGTGCAATTCCTAGGGTGAAAGAAGATATCATTCTCTCGGAAACCACATAGGTCCCTGATTTTCGAAAGCGCTCTTTCCTTGTGATTTTGAAAGAAAGGAGGCATTTCTTTTCGGCTTTCCCATTCCTAGCGTAATTCCCTGGCTGATTTCTGATCTCTGCTATCCACAACGCCATAAATCGAACTTTCATTGCCCGAGGTTATCCCTTCGATCAATCCATAAACTCGGGCGCAAAAATATTTAGCTAAAGCATAGGACTTGAGCCGACAATTTTATTTTTCTCTTAAACATTTCTAATTGTCAATAAGTAAAACAACAAATCCTATAGGTAACGCTATTTGTATAGAACCAATTTTTTAAGTGGCTGGGGCAATTTAGCTTGCCAATAGAAACGGTTCCATATAAATATATTATATAATGGCGTTGTGATCCGGGGAACTTCAACGTTTAGCGACTGCGATGGTTAGCGTCTTCGGGTATTCTTCATAGAATCAACACGAGCGAATGGTACAGGCTATCTTGCGTGTATTTTACCATCCTGGTTAAATGTGATGTTTCAAATAAATCGTAATGAGTTTATAATAATATGTACATAGATTATATTCACACAAAATTCGCTTATATATTTATCCCTTGCTTTGTCTAGTTCGACATTCGGTAAATTTTTCTAGCTTTTTTGCTAAATAACATGTAGATGGCTACCCCTAATGGGATACCATCTTCGAGTTTATCTATTTTATTTCTTTAGCGAAGTCAGTGGGGTGTTTTTTAGTCTCCTTTTTATGAGGGTTTTGCTCGCTTCAGCAGTCAGCTGGTTTGGATGTGTTGCCGTTCTTTTCTTGTATTGTTTTGCGTATCTACTGATTTCTTCTTTGATCGTTGGTTCGAATGTTTGATCCCGGGCTGAACAGTTCTCCGTACTTTGTAATGCCGAGTCTTGACCTTGCAGGATTTCTGTGTTGCCAAGCTGCCGTCAGCCAGTGACTAGTTCCTTTATCCTAGCTCAAGGGCATATCTCATTATGGATGCACTAACTGCGAGTTGGCCGCCTTTAAAAATAAGTCACTAGTTAATCGTCATCGTTGCTAGTTGCTAATTGTCATCCTTAGTCGTTACTCATCATACCGAATCGGTGTTGATCATACGTAGTCGTCATTTCTCACAGCTAATAGTTATTTATCATCTCTAGTTGCTTCTCGTTATCGCTGGTTAGTAGTCGGCTCTAGTTCTTAGCAATCTTTTCAATAGCTATTTCCCATACTAGTGGGTGATTGTTCAAGCTAATTAGTTTTATTAGTCGGCACACCACGTGTAAATGTCAATCAATCTCAAACGATTGCAACATTCAATCAACTACAAAGAATAAACAGTGATGAATGAAACTATTAACAACATATTTGCTTACTTAATAAATACATCTCAAATATAATATATGATAAACTAATAAAAAATATAAAGCTAAATAAATAATATAGAAGCAACTAAATTTAATTATTGCTATTATTTATCTCGGATAGAAAACTAGAATCGTGCAATAAAATAGGTTTTTGTACCGTGGAACCACAGGGAGTATAGCTTATTTGTAGTGGAAAATGGATTCTTATACATGCTAGCATAGAACAACTTCAGCAGTTGGTCGCGTGGTGCAGCACCTGTATTGTAGAACAACTAGACAATAGGCGTGAGCACTCTCATTTCTTTACGGAATACGTAAATGTTTACTAGCGCCACCAATACTCGTATGCTAGTTTAAACCCCTGTTTAAATTAAATAAATGAATAAGAACAAGATATTTTTGTTTTTTCTATATTTTTAGATACAAATTTGAATATGCATACAAATTAAGTACAAAAATTATATTTTATATGTTTGTTTCACAAAACATAATTTTCATAGTCAAAATAGCACGTAACTGATTTAATGTTTTATAAGTAATATATTTCAATAGGACAGTTCTCTGATATATTTTATTTCAATTTACATTAATAATAATTATCGTTGCTTGTAGTAATTTTAATAACCTTATTTAATGAAAAAATATATTTGTGTTCCCTATGTGTATAGAAATGATATATTTATAATTCATATAAATACAATTTTATAGTCGTTCATTTAGAAACGGTATAATTTTATTTATGTACAAAATATTGATAGTTTGTGCAAAATATTTACAATCTGAGAATTATTGAGCAGTTCTAGGCAACTTCCTATCTTTACTTATCGCCACTGTCGCTGTTAGATGAATTGTCTTTTGTATGTTTTTTATGTTTTTTATGTTTTGATTTCTTCTTTTTCCTTTTATGTTTAGATTTTTTGCCTTCATCGCTGGAAACTTCTGTTTCTGATTCACTGTCACTTGTCTCTGACCTCTTGCGTTTTTTAGATTTTTTCTTATACTTCTTCTCTTTGTGTTTCTTTTTGGTTTCTTGCAGTTTCCTTTTTAATTCCTTTTCACGTAATTCAGTCAAAGGGGTGACATAATTTTCATCACTGTCAGAGCTAGTACTGCTAACATCCAGGACGATTTCTTTATTTGGATCAACTTTAATAAAATTACGACACTGATAAGTAAGATGTCCAGCATAACCACATTTCTTGCATGCAGGACGCACATGCTCTTTATTTTGTGGAATTAATCTAGAAAGAAATTCTGGATCCATGCCTATAAAAACAAATATAAAAATATATAAATGTCAATTTTCTAAAATTTTAATAGAAAAAATATTTATACATACATTTAACATCGAATTAAGAAAACTTAAATATAATATATTATAATATATATAATATATAACATATTACAATATATTATAAATATTATTGAGAAACAGATAATATTTCACAATAAATATGGAATATTAACTTACTTAGTATTCACTGTTTAATAATTATAAATAAACTCAATACTAACCTATACTTCAATATTAACCTTCGATATATAAAGTATTTTTATACAATTGAAGGTTTTCAATCTGCTTCGTTGTCTTTTCACGATTTGACGTGCTTCAAATTTTGGTACAAAACATTTTATATATAACAATATAAATTATAAAATCATACGTCAATCATCTTGTGATTTTTGCGTATGTACGTATTTAGATATTCACGCCACTTATGCGTCGCTTCATTGATTCAGATATTCACGCCACCTATGCATCGCTTCATTGATTTAGATATTCACGCCACCTATGCATCGCTTCATTGATTTAGATATTGGCGGAATATTCAAATTTAGAATAAAATAGAACAATTTCTTGGCGCTCTTGCACAATTAAATTAACATCATTAATAAAATTGTACAAATTACAAGTCACAAATTATTAGTAATAATAACTTTTTTTATACAACAGTAATAAATTTAATAAGAAATCAAATGGAATGTTACAAGTAAACTTTACAAATCGTTTGATTATCTAATTTAGCGTAAAATTATTAAATTATAAATGAAAAGTTTATAACTTACAATTTATAATTTATCAATTCTCTAATATTATTAGTTAGTAAATTATTATGCAAGAGGGCCTTCATGGTAATAGTTTCATAACACGCATTACTATTATAAAAGTAGATTCAATAAGATGTAAGTAGGAGATACTAAATACTTCCTAGAATGAATTTATAAATTGTAGTTTATCAGATTCAAGCATATTTACATAATTAATGTACAGCTCTACTTCTATACTTCTATTTCTAACAGCAATATCTACATAATGTTATAGAATGTAAAAATGAACTATAAATACTTTTATTATCTATTATCGCGTACCACAGGGGTAAGTCGAACTATGTAAGAAGAAATCCTTTTATTACAACATTATAAAATCTACATTTACATAGTTTACGATAAAATACATTCACGAAATGAAGCGATGACTCTTTTTCCTTTTTACTTTTTAATGTCCGAGATCGCGTCAAGGTTGACGCCTGCGAAAAATACATCAATGCGAAATACATTCAGTACAAAATAAACATATTTATATATTATATACGTCAATATACTACATTAACTAAGAAGTCTCGCATTGCTTTAAATTATAATTATATAAGTTATACGAGGCGCATGACACTCATCTACTTGACTAAACTAACACGGTACATTGATCCTTTCTACGCTACACTTTTTTTTAATTAATTTAATCTAAATCTCTTAAAATTAGTCGATGGTTAAATAATTTGGTATATTTCGTCATGCAGACGATATAATGGACATTTATTCAGACACAACATCGATTTTATTTGTTTTTCTTTTTTTCCTTTTTTTATTTTGATTAATTTAGATTACTTATTAATCACTTTACGTTACACTAATGTTAACTTTTCATACGAGTATCGTAAACGAAGTATAGCCCATATAGAAGATTCTATAGGGGCAAAAGTTTCAATTTAACACTTCGATTAAGATATATACGAAGAAAACGAGAAACTTTATTGTGAGTTTATGGTCCTCAGAGTTCCAAGTATGATGACTTTCGGCAATCTCGTTCGAAAAGTCATAAACTTACCCAGACAGTCATTGCAAGTCATCATGAAGATTAATCGCAGCTTGTTAAGATTTTGTCGTAACTTTAAAATCGAATTAATGAACGTTTTTTTTATTTGCCAATTATTGATAATAGAAATGTTCTAATGTAATTACGATAAGTTTCAATTATATCAAATTGCAGTCTTCGTTTTTTCGCACTGACTACCTGAGTATCACGAAATAACTAGTTTTATAAATCTTTCTTTGAGGTGTGTCAAATGCTTATATTATATTTATATATAGTTAGAAACGTTATAAATTCATATATGTATGTATAAACGCACTATATTATGTGTGCAAACAATTGGAAACTTTTGCGACAAAAATGTTTTTGCAAAAGCTCGCGGTAATAAAAGGTAGTCAATTAATAAGATAATAATTGTTGAAGTACATGATGTGCAATGCTGATATGCCATAGTACCTTAATTAAGATTTTATTTTCAATGCTTCTTTTACTTGCATATTAATATCTTAAATATTCTTTATCAATCGGAACAGAGATACAAATTTTTCGAAACGAGACAAAAGGAACTTGCAGTAAAGAGTTAGTTATTTGTATTACAATATTTGTAATGCGTGAGATGAGATGTTTACATATTTTAATATTAAATTTTCGTAAATGCAAAATATAGCAAATAATACATTAACTTTTCACATAAGATATAATGTTACCGATACAAAATTAATAATTCCAGTTAATTAACTCATGCACTACTCAAATATCTAAAACTTTAAAGGAATCATACATTTTGAAAATAGAAGCAGTAATGTTAATACAAAATATTTTTATATGAAAGATCAAAATTTGTTAACTTATTGACTTAATTGGTTAAAGAAACATAGTATGACAGTTATATAATACAGCATGGGGTACTGCTTCTTATTTCGTAAACTGCACTATATCTACTTTCACCTACGATTAAGCTACACAAAAAACAATAGTTGATTCCAAACATAGTTAATAGTTTTTAGATTTGGCGGTATATACCACATAGCACCAGATAATCATACAATGTAGTGGCATTTGCTATACTACATACCACTCATTTTTGAAGACGACTCAAGGAATGGGATAACCTCTATTTGATACAAAATTGCGTTTATTTATCTGATGTTTACGCTGATTTCGAAAACAGGTAGTGCTACAATTCGCAGTAGCTTTTCTAATTGTTTGCTAACAACGTGTTAGTAAAATAATTTTTATTAATATGGCTCTTTCAATAATGAGTAGTGGAACTATTTCATAACAGAGATAAACTGACACGACGATATAAAACAGTAAACTGTAGAATAAAATTTAATAAATTCCAACATTTCATTTTCTCTCTTCGCAATGAAGCCATCGTTTATCCTGAAAATACGCATGTATTGTATAACCTTTGTACAAGTTAATATTTCTGCGTGAATATAACCTCGATGATATACATACATATTAAAAAATAAGAAGTTGCTTCTCCAAAAGAATAACTTTGGACGGACACTGCATAAATTGTAGGTGCGTTTCAGGCAAAAAAGCAATTATAATAATTATATACGTGAACATAGAATATCGGAGGTATGCTTCCAACTTTTTTTACGACAAGCGATATGAATACGCATGCAGTGCCTGTCGATTTTTCTTACATGTGCGTTTTAACATGTTAATATTCGATATTAACGACTGTTGTTAGCTGTCTGTTTATTTGCATTTTTTGAATGCACGCATACTCGCATATAATTCATACGCATAAAAAGACCACCTATATACGTGGTTAATATAGTTTCTCGATTTTCTTATTCTATAATGAACAACGTTAAATGCAAGGATGTTAATATCAGCACAACGTAGTTAAATAATTCACGATGTAATGTTAATAGTAATGTCTATCAACAAATATAAGTAGGAATGATGAGTTGTTAACCTCCACATGGATGACCCCTATTAATAATATTAATATAACCCTATTCATATGGATGAAATTTTACCCCTTGCGAACTTTGTTTTTTTAAATATTATCGATTCGTAATAATACGATCGTAATGTTATTTATAATCACTGCAAACAATAACCTTTTAACTTTGATATTGAATATAATGATAATCAAAATTTCATTCCTCTAACATTATGGTTTATATGTTTAACTTGATTTTTTAAATAAAGAAATATATTTTGGTAAAATATCATCCGTGATAGCCTTATGGATTGATAGCATTGGCTCTTGATGGTAACTTTTAAGGGATACTGAGTTCGATAATATTCATAACCTAAAAAAAGTAAGCAATAAATAGAAATATGTTTTCACGACTAAGATACGAAATTATTTAATATTAGAGACTAGAACGGAGGATTAAATAAATAAAATTAGAATGAAATAAATAATTGAACTAGTTAAAGTTTGAATTTAATTTTCGAAGATACGTAATGGAAGGTTCATACGATATCGTGCCTTGCATTATTTAAGTGCAATATATAATATTTGATTTTAGGCGAAGTATATCCTATATATACGCACATTTATAAGTTCGTTAAAGAGTTATACCGCTAGAATTTTTCTTTCAATAAAACAGAAAATTTTATGATCGCTACGCATCTTGTAATTGAAATAAATAGTTACCTTTTACTTATCCCACTTCACCGCCATGTTATCTATTTCATTGTTAAGACCAATAACCCTTTAACAGTATAACCCGACAGAAACTCGAGTCAAAAACCATCAAATATAATATTTTAAATATCATATCTTAAATGTCATTATACATAATATTAATTTCTTATAAAAGGTTGAAAGTAATTTCTTAGTTATTTCATATCAGAAATACAAAAAATCTTGAGAATAAAGAGTTTAAAATTCATAAATTAAAACGACGATTACAAATAAGGATTATCTTTCCTCAATTCGCTTTGGAATTTGTAATTATTTCTATCTTCGTGTGACAAATTCAATTACGAAAATAAATTATTTGTTTTTGAGATGTTGAATATTAATTATACACTTAGGTAATATGTTTGAAAGCTTCATAAAACGCGGAGTCGATCAGTTTAGCCTCCGAAAGCTTCAAATGATAACCGGAAATATATTACTACAAGCAAACTGTATTACGAATCGATTAAATTTTAAACTGAATTATTGTTTATTCTTAATTATTTGTCATTCTTTTTATACTGTCAAAGGGTTAAAAATCTATTTTACACAATGAAGTCAATAAGTCTATCCATTGCTATCGACTGTGTTCAATTTATTACTAATAATTTGTCACTTTACTCATTTTTTTCACTTTGTTCAAATTAATCAAGTTATCTGAATCCAAAATATTTGAACTGAAACAACGCGAAACCACTTTGGCAATTGTTATTTAACTTGAAGTATCTTTTCATGTTTCTGTCCTTCTCCTCTTTTCTATCTTTGAATTCAAGTAACTTCATTATCCTGAACGAGACGTAACGAATAAGATTTTCATGATTTCAATTTTCAATATCATCTCTTACTTATCGGTTTTGTACGAGGTAACTAGTAAAATCGGACAACATACGGACTAGCGTCGAAGCTTGCGACGAATTGTTGCAACAGTCGCAGAATAAAAAAGGTGTATAATAAAAAAGCAGCCGGGAAAAGTAGTTACAACAAACTTTTTCCTGGTCCCATTTCTCAAACATTATCATCATCGGCATTTCTTATTTTCCACTCCTCTGGATTCTCGACATCCGATTTAGATGGCGACCGCTTCCGATGAAGTTGCCATAGCCAAAAGCTTTGTACTCGTAGTCGAACGATTCGATTTTGCAAAACTTTTAGCAAAGTTTCTGCCCCGCTGGTCGTTTCAACTCCAATTTTCAATTTTGCACGAAATTCCACGGTAACGTATTAGGATTTCATTTTGATCTTCGATTGATTATGTTGAAAAAGTATTGTTTGGCAAAAATTGTCGCTTGATTTTTCTATAGTTCAGAAAGAATGACAAATTTATTAACTTTTTAGAATCATAATCTTCTTTTTAGCTTCGAACTTTATTTTTTTATGAAGTTATTAAATTTTTGTTGGAATTAAAGGTGGTCGCCATTCGATAAAACTAAATTGTAGTGTTTTTCGTTTACTAAAAGAAAATATGTTAAACATACAATGGTGTTTACAATTGTTTAAATGAAAGTGAATTGTATCTACCAAGATTTCGTTTTCTGACTTTTCTCATTGGTAGGAATAATAATAAGTTTTCTTTAGAAAAGTTTCGTGTAATACGACTTCGGATCGAAATACAATCTTTTCAAAGTTTATTAAAAAATTACTAGCGAATACTTAATTCCGTTACCTTGACAAATTTGGATTTGGAATATTGGAAAATTTTCGTATACCTATTTTATCTTATAATAAAAATTTATTTTAATCATTATTAATTGTTGAAAAATATGGTACTAGAATCATAAATAATACGAACATAAAATGTATACGACATTCTATCACTATACATAATAAATATATACGTATATATTTTGCCAAGAATTGATATTTTATAAAATCTAAAATCTCTATTTACATAATAAAATATCGAAGCTGTGTATAAAGCGCCAATTTGGTCCTCAAGTTAATGTGTGTTAATTTGTGATAGGTATAAAATACATTGTACCTGATTTGAAATTCCCAATTTAAAAATTTTCATGTAAACACACTTATAAATAACCTGCAGTATACAGTTTTTGTGTTTGATTATGTAGAATAATTCTGAACACCATTATACGTACTGCCGAAAATATAGTTAACCCATTTGCATCCAAGCGCGGATTAATCCGCGCGCTGCGACTGTCTTCTTATTTCATTCGCTAAGTATTCTTCAGATGTGAGAGTTCACGTTTGACCCGTTTGTCAGCATCTCGCCTATATCAGTTTATTGTATTGACCATTTTAAAGAATCCACGAGAAATAATATGATTTAATTTCTTTTTTTTTTAAATAAACAATTTTTTCTTTTTTCCCCTGTAATAAAGAATGCAAGATGCGATGTTTGCCAAGTAACATTGTCTACCAATCGTTTTGAACAGTACATTTTCGATAAACTCCATGAAGAATTCGGATGTCATTTACTGCACCTACGACCGACCGCGCGCGGTGATAGGGGCCAGTCCTCTTAAGTAGAGCCATGATGCAAATGGGTTAATGCTTGATAATAGCGGTAACTTATATATATATATATTATTTGAATTTAATAGTAATTTTTAATAATAATAAATATCAATCAAGTAATTGATATTTAAGAAATGCTGGTAAATAAAAATACATGGAATAGATGTTTTGTATAGAAAAATGGTAGAAATTTATAATTGTTGGAATTATGCAAAATTGAAAATTGTAATATGCATTTACGCCTCGTTACTGAACAATCATACCTAAAATTGTGATCACAGATTGACAGAAGGCATGTAACATACAATATATTATAGATGCAGTCAGAAGACACGTCACTGCGATAATTATCAGTTAATAAATAGAATTTGAAGACCAACTATACATGAGCTATATGTATATACAACGAATGCGTTTTATTTTCCTTTATAAATTTTGCAGTACGCTTCGTGCGAACAAACTAAAAATACATTTAATATCCTTAGAGTATTTGATATACCGATATAAGGGAAATATTAATAATATCCTTTTGATTTTTTTTTCTCTTGTTACGACAAATTTCTCATTTTATTAAATATAAATTGTGTCTAAAGTATGATCAAGTAAGGAACATGAGTGATTGTAACTTACTGTTATGTTATATTGAAAACTGAATCTATTAATAGTATTGCAGTTGAAATATTTGTAATGTTATATTCATATTACATTTCTTTATTTGTATAATTAAAATACATTCTCTTGCTTTTATAGAATAATACTCTTAGAATAGATTCTTGTTAAATTCACATTTCATTTCATCAGCAAAGTTGTACTCAAAGTAGTTAAAATAAATTTGAAAATTGATGTTTCTTGAAAATAGTTTGAAGTAATATATTAGAGATAATATGCTAGAGATGAAAATATTTAATTTTCAAAATTAATAAACATTCTAGTTTAATATTGTAGTATCATGGATGAGGGGCCTGGGGGGTGTCGTGTGAATTATAAACGAGCGGTTGCTGAGCGTGTATGTAGTGAGGCTAGGACAAAAGACAAGGGGTTGCTAGGGGACAAAGAACGAATTAATAACAGTACGAGTTGAGATGTCAAAGAGTGCGTATTGCGTTGATGAGAGTCGTTGATTAATTACTTAGTTGTGTTGATTATTATACGTTTGCTGCAATTAGTTTATGTTTAACGAACATTTTTTTCCGTTCAATTAACACCTGTTCGATCTACTTATTATTAATAAACTAACTATAGTAGTTATGATACTACAATATTTTTAATGAAATGCATTATATAGAAGAAAACTTGAAGGTACAAAACATATTAATTAACGAACATAGTATGAGCAATATGCTTCAATATGTACTGAATTTCTTTGTTATAAAAATATTAACATTTTATCTTGTTTTTATTCATTCACAAAGCTAATGAAGTTTACAGGATTTAAAGTAATTCTCAGGATAAATGAAAACAAAAAGTATGAGTAAACAAATTTAATAAAGCTAAATGTTTATAAATTTTGAAAATTTGTCTGTTTCTGATAAATAATACATTTGATTGTTCAACTCAATTAATTCATGCTCTGTCATAGAATTGGGAAATTGATAATTCCTTTTAACACGTTGACTGCCAAACGAATTTTCCATGGTTTGTCCAAGGAGCCGACGTGAACTTTTCATTATGCCATGCATATTATGTTGAAATATTATTTGCAGCAAATAAAATGAGTTATAAAATCATGCTTGAAGCATTTTTCGTGGCGAGGGTCACCGGTGACCCCCACGACGTTGTAGACAATTATTACGATTGTCCTTTTTTCAAACAATCGTGCTATGTACTTTTAATATTTGCTGCGTCGCCGGTCACCGGTGACCCCCACGGCGCTATAGCCAAATCGAGTGCCGGTCACCGGTGACCCCCACGGCGCTATAGCCAAATCAAGTGCCGATCACCGGTGACCCCCACGGCGCTATAGCCAAATCGAGTGCCGGTCACCGGTGACCCCCACGGCGCTATAGCCAAATCGAGTGCCGGTCACCGGTGACCCCCACGGCGTTGTAGACAATTATTACGATTGTCCTTTTTTCAAACAATCGTGCTATGTACTTTTAATATTTGCTGCGTCGCCGGTCACCGGTGGCCCCCACGGCGCTATAGCCAAATCGAGTGCCGGTCACCGGGGCCCCCCATGGCAGTCAACGTGTTAATTCCAGTTTTCTTTTTATTTTTTGATTATCAGTCAAACGAGAAATTTGTCATAAAAAATAAGATATTTGCAGTGCAATACGAATAATTTCTTCTTACAATCAGGATTGAAATATATTCAAGCTACCTATTTGTACGAATGAATAACATGTAAACTGCTTTTTAGTGATAATATTGAAATCCTATAATATAGTATAAGTAATTCTTGGTTTTTAACTTTATCTTGTTTCCCATTCCATATGTGATATTAATCTATTAAATATGATATTATTATTCAGTCGCATTTTCTTCGTCGAATAAAATGTTTTCACCTTTACTTCCCGATTTTTGCTTCCCGAGTTGTTTTACTCTGTAATAACGTATCCCTTCTATTAGAATTCACATGGCATTTCTAATCAATTTTCTCCTTCTGACATTTACGAATTTCTCTATGTAAATTTCATTTTTCCAAAATGTCAGACGGTCTTTATCGTGAAACTTTCTTCTTCGCAATTGGGGTCGAACGAAGTTCGATAACATTTTACGTTATTTGTTGAATAGTTTGTATAATTGTTTCACACACGGTGTAACTGGCAAGACAATGAAAATTGTCATATGAACGTTCGTCTAAAGAATATAATTTCATGGCCGATATCAGTCGTTAGATTTTTCAATTTACATGATTCAAACAGGTGTTAAAAGTTCTATGTTTGGTCGATACGAGACAATTCTACGATTTTGTAGAAACAGTGTCGACTTTTCTCTTAAAAGGCTCTCAATATTATAGCTTTAATTCGCTTCCAGTAGCAACACGGTGGAATACTTTTAACAGTATCGCAGCACACACGGCTGTCTTACTTTCTGTTTGTGCAATAAATGCAAGTACAACACGTGTTGCTCTTTAATCTGTTTTTAGATAGTAAAATATAGAAGTTTCATTATATATGTATACATAAATGAAGTTAAAATATTAAAAAATGAACGAGATCCATGAAGAAAGTGTTTACGTAGTTTACATCTAAAATACCAAGATTAATATTAATAGTAACATTTAAAATGTTAATAAAATATACATAGTATCACTCGTTAGTAGAATAAAATGTTATATATAATAGGAATAAAACTTTCAAAGTACTAATTGTATGTATGCAATAAATATCAATTAAATGAACGTAGCTGGAAGTATAGGAGCTACTTACTTGATAAAAGAACTTTTGAACTAAATTATCTCGTAAACTCGGAAGTTTCAAAGTGGGGGATCTTCATAGCGTGAGAAAAACTTTTCTTCGATTACTTTCAAGCGTTAAATACAGGTAGATTGCGTAACTCGAACAATTAGTTGCAAGAATTTCGTAATTAAATTCTTCTCTATCGTTAGATTAAATGGTGCGGGTTTATGTTTAAACGTTATTTGCAAAATTTAAGAGGAAGTTCTGTAAAGCGGTAAAGTTTCCCCTCTTTTGGACTGAAATTTCTCTTGGATTGATTGAAGAGAGAAAGTTCTACATTGTATTGTAATCATATTTTTTAAATCGTTCTTACTTCAATCATTAAAAATATGATTTGTGCAGAGGCTTTGGTTATCGTGATAGTTTCCATGACTTGTTTCCGTGTTGTATCTGACTTTGAGAATACATATGTATACTTATTTGGAGTATTATATGAATAAGTGCTATGAAAGAAAATATAATGATACCACAGTTGCAAAAAAGTAATTTCTTAAGAGATAAATGAAATATTTTCATTTAATTTCATAATTAAATAATCAAGAAAAAATGGTTGGGATATGGTTATTTCTAAGCTGTATCAATTATAAAAATATTTTGCTAACATTTATCTGAAATATTCAAATTTTACATCTGTCATTATCGTTTCGAAATAGCAATATTAATCATTATATTCGTTACAGCCTTTGTTTAACACGTTCACTGCCAGACGAATTTTCCATGGTTTGCCCAAGGCGCCGACGTGAACTTTTCATTATGTGATGCATATTATGTTGAAATATTATTTGCAGCAAATAAAATGAGCTATAAAATCATGCTTGAAGCATTTTTCGTGGCGAGGGCCACCGGTGGCCCCCACGGCGCTATAGCCAAATCGAGTGCCAGTCACCGGTGACCCCCATGGCAGTCAACGTGTTAAAGTAACGACTAGCTAATTTCGTTTTATTCATCGTACTTCAAAGGTTAAACGTGAAAATGGAAAGAAATTCCTATATATATAGAAAACAAAAATTGCATCAAACGGGTGTTCAAGATTTATCTCATCCCCCATATTCTCATTTTCATTTCTTTTTTTGAATTGACATCTTTCATCGCAAAAGTGATAAAAGTGATTTTAGAAGTTAGAGGATATAATGTAATAATAATATAGACAATATAATAATATAGAAAACATCTTTTAACGGTTCGATCAACAGTTCAATCTACAGTTTCTGTCTCTTAATGGTTTGATTTTTTTTTTGTACGAGGAATAATTTCTTGTAATATGTTGACAAAGAATATTATTTATAAAAGTAAATAAATTAATTATGGATGTAATTTTAGGTAAAAATGTCCAATTCCAATAGACTTATCTTCATTTTAAATGAATTATCTACAACTCTGGAAACTTTCAGGATGATCTAATAAAATTAATTTTCTTTATATATACATACACACAATATGTATATAATTTAGGAGAAAGAAATATCCATTTAGTTAACGATTTTGTATCTTTCTAGCGTGGAGCGTGACTATTCCTATCTATCCGAGTTGGAAAAGTTTCTTAGATAAAAAAAATTAGTTTTGCATAGATCGTACTTTTCACAATTTTTCTAATTCTTGAATTCTTCAACTGCAAATTTTTTATATGTTCATAAGAGTAATACGATTACAGCATATTATTGCATTAACTCAATGTTAATTAATACTAATAAAAGCTAATAAGCAACATTGTACATTTTTCAATTGGAATTTTTAGTAATTAACTATATTGTCATTTATAATCGTTTAACTCCATAAACTTCAATTAGATAAATTTTACATTCAATTCATACGCAGAATCAGAAATAAAAAGTTGGAATAATATTGCTCTGCGCGTTCCGCTGTGGCAATTGATTTTACCTGGAACAGTTTAGCTCCATTACGCGAGGGAAATGGCATGAGAATACGAGAACATACGAAGCTTTTACTATATCCTTATCTAAAGCGCACCATCAATCTCTACTTCTCCAACAGCTTAGCGCGATGTATTAATCATAATTTCAGATTTAACGTTTGGAGAACACCTTCTTACTTGAATTGCACTTAAACTGTCCGAGGAGTAGGCTTTAAATTATATCAACGTAAATTGCTGCTGTACCGTCTAACCATTTCCATTGTGACTCCACTGGAGTATTAGGATATTATCAAGAAACCGTGCAGTGTAGATCTTTAACCCTCTTGCTTTGGTAATTCAGTCCGCCTAAGTGCTCTCCCTGTATAGAGGCGCATGAAACACTATATTGTAGTATCGTGAAAAAAAGGCCTAATCAAAGATCGATCAAATCATAAAAACAGTGTTGTCTGCCCTTCAGTTGTTAGTTTACATCAAAGAAAGCCTATGTGACTAAGGTCACCTAGTTCTTGCGGAGCATGAGCGTAGTGAGATTAGAAAAAAAAAAGAAACGAACACTAGAGGAGAAGGACCATTTTGGGTTCTAGGAGCGTTGACCGAGAGGTCAGAGTGTGCGAATCCAGAAGTGAGTGTGGATCGAGTGTCAGAGTTAGTCGAGAAGTCGAGGAGTAGAGTTGTTAGTGTTGTCGAGTTGCGAGCGTTGCTGAGAGATAGAGCTGTTAGTGTTGTCGAGTTGCGAGAGCTGTAGCATTGTTGAGAGATAGAGTTGCTAGTGTTGTTGAGTTGCGAGAGTTATTTGAGACAGAGTGTGATTTTTGTATTTAGTTTCAATTAAACAACCATCGTTTTCTGTCCAATTATTATCTGTATAGTCAATCTATTGTAAATAAATTACAAATAATAGGGAAAACTTTATACCTAAATTTACCCGCGATACTACAATATAATCGTTTGGATATATGAAATATATTGCGTGAAATGTTTTGATGTTGTTTCAACAATGAGTAACTTTTAAGGAGCGATTAATCCAATATATCAATAAAATCAACAGAAAATGTTCTGCCGGTAAAGAAAAAATATATTATTGACTACAGATGGCACTGGTGTATGCCTGATATATGGGGTGCGATCGTCGCGTGGTCGCCGCCTATAAGCGGCACCCGTACCCACAGGCCATCTAGCCGGCGCCGCCTATAAGCGGCACCCGAAGCGAAAGGGTTAATGCTTGATATCGATCTTTACATACAACGCGTTTCGAGATAATCATTTTCTATAGTAGCTCAGAAACCTCTGCTTAACCGATATTTTTAATGTTCCAAAGGTAGAAACGTTATTTCTTTAAAAGATTGTTATTGAAATCTTTCCTGATTAGCATTAGGGTCTACCAATCTATAATATTTAAACATATATTAGCTCATTCCAGGAGTAATATCGTGTTTTTGTATCTAATTTCATAGAATGTTAAAATATAAGAAATGCCACTATGTATATATAGATAACATAGATGATTTTAATAACAGTTACATAATGAAAATAAATGGATGTATGAAATCATGTTTTCATTTTAATAAAAGTCAACATTAATTTAGTCAAAAACAATTCTATAGTTTTAGTAATTGTAAGAATAAAAATATTGGAATGCGCCATTTTGGCGGATTCGGTAGTTCTAATGTTAAAAAATATAAGATAATAGAGAAGTATTTATTTTCTTGCAACTTTTGTTGTTGGCTATATTCCTATTTTAGTTCAATGTATTATTCTCAAAAACAAGATACTATAGTTTAGCATCAACATAGTCTCGTAGGAAGTAACGAATCTTTTATATCATGGAATAGCATTTTATATAGCGCTAAATCTGTTGAATCTCAATCCTTACGCACCAATGTTGGCCCTTTTGCACAATCATCTTGAATTAGTCTCATTAGTGAAATTTTACAAGATACAAGTTTTAAATTATCAATAGTTTTACGTAATCAATCAAAATTTGATAAAAAAGAAAATTAGGTAAAATAAATTGTAATAATATTTTACAAATTACAAATCATCCGATTATTTTATTTCATTATTTTTATTTTTATATGCGAGAATTAGTGAAATTGTAAAATTGTAAAAAAGAAATCTAACCTATAAATTTTACAAGTCAATTTTACGAATGTTAAATCATTCGATTATTCTATGTAAGAAAGCATATATTTGATTCATATTTCATAATTAATAAAATTGTAAAATTAGGAGAAACAAGCCCGTAACGTAAATCTTGTCTCTTATCAATTCACTAATATAGTTAATCAGTAAATCATTATGCAAAAGGGTCCAAGAATGGAAAGAAGTTACGCTAACAGAATATAAAATGCATCACGTAAAAAAAATAGATATTCTATGTTGTAAGTTCATGTAAAAAATTAAAAACCTTCTGTTTTTATATTAATATAGAAATTCTCTTTCACGAATGAATTGATATAAGTGTATACGAAAAAGGTTATGACAGGTCACGATAATTATCGTTTAAGAAGCAATCACGATGAATGTTTCGTCAAAACAGACAGTCCTTGGAAGAACACAACTGGAAGAATATAGACGAAAGATGGAAACATTCCCTTAGTATCAGAGTGACAACGGGAAAAATTTCCAATGGACGGCGATTGCCTGTTTCAGTGTCAGTAGTAATCTTTTATTTATATTCTTTCGATGCCGGTATCAGACATGGCGCTCTTCTACTGCCCTTTAGCCCGATTTCTGTCAACGATTGGACAATATTTACACAAAGTGTTTCAGATTTTTTCAAACAAAATTTGTCAATATATTCTATGAATACAAATAAGGAAAAAATGTTATAGATATAATTAGGTCGTTTGAAGCTCTATTGATAAGTTATAACTGAATGTTTATGAAATTTATGAAAATCATCAAGGTGTAACAATACACAAATTACAGATAACATGTAAAAATAAATATATACTACGTGTATAAATAAATGAATGTATACTACTGTTTATATTATTATATCTTGTTATCCAGGCGATTTGGTACATTTATCATAGCTATATAATAGTATATGAATTTTACGAAATTTTCAAATTAATTGTAATTTAATTATTAGAGGAAATACTTATCAGCATCTTATGGACGCAAATTTAAATTCTGTTCAAAAAGTTACTAATAAAATATACTTTTTGTAACAATTAATTTACGATTGAATTGTGTTTACACACTGTCGGGAAGAATATCGATAATTTTTGTTTAGTAGAAGTAACAGTATCAAAATGCACTTCGAACAATAGCAAAATTAAATTTATCTCTATCAGTTTTAACTTTATTTACATATATCCACAGAATATACTGACAAAGTTTAGCCGAAGGAAGATATGTAGAAAGCAAAAACTTAAAATATACAAAGATCTCTGTTAGTGCCTAGATAGTGATAGTAGCCATATTACTTTGGTGTTAACATTTGTTGCTAAAGATGGAGAAACAGATTTGTTTCTGTGAAGCTGCAGATTTCATCATCCGATTATATAAAATGTAACGGCAATGATGGAATAATCGATTATGAGATCATTTTTTGTGCAAAAAGTAAATCGAAAACATGTAGAATGAAATTTTGTCCTATAGTGTTTCCTTTCCGAGAACATTGATTTTAAAAAATCATTAAATAAGGATATACTTATTTAAAAATTGATAAAATGTTTCTGTGTTTATAGATATTAGAAACGTTAATAGAAATTACAAGATAGAAATAGCACCTATACACCGTACTTCGTCTATAATTCGCAACAGATTTATATCGGCATGATGTATAGATCTATATATATGTCGGAGATGTAGGGACATGGGGCCTTTCTTTTGGAATTTTGGGAAGATTCCCGATACTTTGGTCTAAACTATTTATTATAGCTGTACTTAAATAATAGAACTTAGAAGTAGTTGTTGTGATACGATCTGATTATGTTTGCCCGAGATTTGTGACAGTGGGCTTGGGCTCGAGGTGACACAACTGGTCGCCGAACGTAGCCACGGTCACGGGATGAACGTTTTTACCTAACAGAAGAAGTACCAATATTGAGGGACACACGCTGTATTGACAAACAAGCCCCGGGCNATATCCCCGGTCAATATGCAATTGACAAATGTGATCGTATCAGTCTTTTATTCTTGTGATCACCTTGGAGAGTTTACACACATCGTCTTGTCAGTCAGTCGGAAAGAAACCGAGCGTCACAGCTAACGTCACTTTGTGTTTCAAAATATATTCTATTGAACAAAGAGTTTTCCCCGTTGACCGTGGATTCGTTATCGAATCTAAGAACATTGTCTTTAACATCTAGAGTGTCTAATCACCACGTATAATTGTCAAACTCTGTTAAATCAACATTTGTACATATAATTGTAAATATAATCTCCATTGAACAACAACGATGGCTTGTCCTAATGAAGATACGTTACACGTCCCTAAGTCTAACGCCAACCCGACATATATATATATATATATACGTAGTATATAGAGAAAGATAGTAATTCACATAAGATACATATTTAGATATTTTATTCATTTATTAATTTATTCGAGAGCAGAATTCCGAATATTATTCTTTTTTCTAAATGCAGTTTTTGCTTCAATTTCATCGACCACGTTGGACGAATCAGTATGTTAGGAAAAGCAAGCTAAAGAACTTCAAACTACGTTTTTGATTTATTTTTGTAAGAGAAATCATCTCAGTATCTTTCTAATAACGTCATTGCAGTTACACTCTATACGTACCTATCATATAGCTATAAATAAATATGAAACAGACATAATAAGCATAATTACACGTTAAAACAATAACGTAAATGAGGTAATAGCAATTGTTGAACAATTACGGGAGGTATTCGAGAATCATTTAACGAAAATTGTAAAATATCGATATTCCAACATTATAAGAGGATGGATAATAGTACTGTTTCAAGTATTCATACAGTAGAACCTGTGATATCCAAATTTTGGTATTAATTGTAACATATGCATACATAATGCTGGTGAAAACGAGTTTTAATCAATGAATTTTAACGATTAAATCTTGAAATATTAAAAGTGCACTTGAAGATAGTGATTAATATTAACGAAATTAATTATTGATATTATATACAAGGCTAACCAATTGATGTAATCTGAATATGAATATTTTATCATAATGGAACACACGAGAATGTTAAAAACTTTATATAAATTAGCTGTCAAAGATATTAAATGGACGTTTTCCTATCCTTTAATCTGTAATAAGGTAGATATAATCCCATAAAATGTATTTCATAAAAAATATTCTTGACAAATGTATAGATTAATCGTCAAAAGTACCAAATTATACCAAATTCATCAATTTTCAAGTAAAAAATGTCATATATTGAACTATATTTACATGTTCAATCTTTGTTGTTATTATTCTTTTATAGTATAACACGTACATGTGAACATTTTCTTCTCCGAATAGAGAAGAAAATCTTCTTGTCTTTTAAATTTAAATAACAAAGGTTCTACTGTACCAATTCAAAGTTCGTAAAACAGTCCTCCTCACTTAACAATTTGTATTAAAACGCATTAAAACAATCTACACGAATAAATTACATAAATAAAGTGCACGCGTTCGACGTACTAATTCTCAACAGTACAACCAAAGGGCAACTTAAAACATCGCAGTAATTGGAAGCATCTCGATCAGGAGCAGAAATCGAAAAATGTTTTCTATTGGACGGCGATCAATTGTATCGACGAGGACACAGGTTGTTCCAAATATTCCGATCATGATGCGCGATGTTGAAATTTAGAGCTCATAAACGTCACGTCCGTTAGGTCTACCCGCAGGAGGGCGACAGGTACCCGGACTAGCATAGGAATGGATAATGTGAACCCTGAGGCGTACATCGCTGGCATTTCGGCCACCATCCCCTCGTGTTCTCCTTGAGAAACTCACCGTAGTCTTGCAGCAGCAGTAATGGAAAAGCTTGACGTAGGCGCTGCGAAAATGCCGGTCTGCCACACAGTAGAGTAAATTGTTGAAGCAGGATTTTGAAAGAGCAAACCAGGCCAAATTGTAAAGAACACGAGCGCTTATCGGTCGGAAGGAGTTAACGCAGACAACGATACCGAACGGTAGCCAGAATATCACGAACATCACGCAGCTGTACATGTTTGCCTTGGTCAGTTCGTAGTCCCAGGAGAAAGCGACCGGTGGCTTATAGGAACCTCTGGTAGCGTGTCGGACTCGAATCACCAGCTTTACGTACAGGAAGGTGGTCATTAAAGTTGGCAAACCTACTAAAACCGTAGCCCCGATTATTTGTTCCATGGCTATCCCGCTGAATCGGCGACGGCAGAAGTCCGGTCCTACGTCCAACGATGATTGCAGGACTACCGTCATTACAGATATCAGCCAGACGCTGATGATGGTCGCTGTTACACGGCTTGATGTCAATACGGCATACCTGCAAATATTATGCGTGTGAAATAAAAGTCTTGATAATAATTTTCTTTGAAAAAATATTTTAATGGTTGGAATAAATATCCTGATAGCGATAGAGGTTCTCATTTCACATGTATCTAAATGCAGCCTATCTACACATGTGTGGATGTATCCGTAGTTCAATTTGTATAATTTTTAATATACGTACACTTCTCTATTAACGTATCCATATTTTAATTCATAAAATCTGTTACTGATATTAACAACATCAAAATAAACGTGTATATTAAACACATAAATTAAGCCACATAAATTCTGTAGTCCTCCTTGTTTATATAAGGAAACTGTTTTACAATGAATATGATACTGTTATCGATATATGCAAGTGTATGGTTCGCGTTTCTAGAGCTTACAAAAGATAGGAATAATGTATTTTCATTAGTCTCCTTCTAACCAGGAATGTTTTTATAGTAACAGATTTTCATCTTCCTCAAACATTACAAAACAATTTAGATGGAAAAGATAGAATATAATAATTTAGAATGAAAAATAGAATCTGCGCGTTTTTTTAATGATAAATCTTAAGATGTTTATAAAAGAAATATAATGCATTATTCACATACAGTGGCTTACGAAAGTATCCTAACACTTACCACAGAAATTTTTTATGGATATACTATATATGTTATACAAACATTCTGAAATTTCATTACACAGCTGTCATACTCATATTGATAAAATCTGAAATAAATCCGAAAGTATATATAGAAGTTACAGGATATTTATTACAAATAGACAACTAATAAAAAATTTATATATATATATATGTCGGAGATGAAAGAACACCGGAGCCTCTTCGGAACTTGGGGAAAATCCCGTAATATTGTAATCCAGATTTCATCATAGCCATAATTAAACAATTGTCATTCAATCCGATTGCGTTTATTCGAGATTTGTAACAATGAGCTTGGGCTCGAGGCGACAACCAGTCGCCAACGTAGCCGCGGTCAANTTGTGCGACCTCATCAGCGAGAAAGAATAACGTCTTTACGAATTTTTCCACGTTTTGTTAACCAAGAGTTGGACTTAGAGTTTGTGGGAACATACATCTGTTACCCCTTTGACCGCGGATTCGTTATAGAACCCATGATCATTGTGATTAGCGTCGCGAGTATCTAATTATCACGGTTGCTTGTCGAAATCTGGAATAACCACATTTGCGCTAGTCAATATCTTCTCTATTGCTTAACAACAATGTCTAATCACGACGAAGATCCGTTTCGCGCCCCTAACCCCAATTCTACTTATAATGTGAATCCGACATATATATATATATATATCATGAATAATGGTCTTAAACATATGGTAATTATTTATACGAAGGCATACCTGGCAGATTTTAATGACCTTGAAATATGTTGTCGTCAACCTTGCGGTGGACGAATATTAGTCTAACCTAACCTATAACTCATTGATTTATCTTACCTTATTTATACTAAATATGATTAACATCATCAATGAATTGGGTTTTGGTTTAGCCATATAAAAATGCGGTCAGCTATCTGCCAGAACGAAGTGGATACTAAATATAATTAAAGTTTTTTTTAACAGAAGAGTTATTCCAAATCATGATCATGACGATATATTTCAAGATCATAAAAATCTTAGTACTAAAGATGGTTTCACTAATTTATCTTACTAATATAATTAATAATTAACTGTTCAAATACTTTGTTGATTTTTGTGAAGTATTGATGCTTGCAATAAATATTTTGTAACTTTTACGTACACTTCCGTTCAGAAGTATCTAGTTCCATTCGCAATAAATCGATTTATTGTTAGGTGATAAGGGAAAGGAAAATTTTTAATTTCTACAAGATAACTATCTAAGAGAAATAATAAAGGTTTGAAGTAAAAACTTGCAAACGTTATAGAAAAATAATGAGTTAAGGCATCGGTCTTATAATATCCTAATTTAAATTTGGCAATTGTGGCAAGTTGGATAGAAAATTCCGATTAATATTTGCACCTCAGAAGTCTGTCTACAATCCAAATTCCATTTATAGAATTATTTATAGCATTAAAAAGTTAATAATATAAATATGTAAATTAATTGGAACAGTTATCGAAAGACGTGATGAATATGGAGATGGAGAATGCTTAATTTAATTATATCGTATGTGTACATGATGAGGTTATTGTAATATTGGATATATATACATTTTTTATAGTGTAAGATTTCAAATAAAATAATAATGTTTAGAGCTTTTAGTATTTTCCTAAGAATTTTTCAGGTTTACTTAATTTCTTATAAGTGTCTTAACACTTATGGTCGGTGATGTGCATTATCAGATTTATTTCTTTTATTAACATAGTCATAATAATCGTGTTTCGTTATAGAGCTAATGAAATCAAAATGTTTCATGTAACATACTCGATACAAAGGTAAATAAAACAAATAATAATAATGTACTCTGGTGAAACTCATGCAGCAACCTGCTGCCAATATAATCTTAATTTTGCATCGCAAACTATTCCAGTAAATGTACTTATACATATACTTCAGTATTCATGTACTAAAAGTTATAGAAATTAAAATATGGATATATTAATATGTGTACACGGATATGTTAACATGTCATTTTAATCATGTTTAAATTCATAATCTCTGTCTAATACTGTTTTGTATTTATGAAATGTTCAATTATTTCTTGATCGAAGAAATAGTTATTAAAAAAAAAAATATCGATGAAAATTAATGGATCTTAGGTACACGCAAATTTGAGACAAGAATGCACAGAGCATTATCGTGGAATTTGAGACACACCGAAATATGTGTGGAATCTCAAGTATTCCACAGATCGACTAAGGATAAAGTCGTTATCTAATGCAAAAGCTTTGAGTCTTCTCACACATTGCAGTAGATAGGGGCTCCGGGACTCTGTCAGCTACGAATTTCACGCTGTTAAACTACGGGAACGTGCCATAGAATGTGAAATTAGGAACTCAATCGTGACATTGGTAGGGAACTGCAAAGCAGATCCACATCAAAGTCAAAGTGTCAAAAGAGATCCGACGCATAGCACTGGTGGAAATAGCTTTCTATCCGGGCGTAACTTGACTGTGGCCGAATCCATTTGTCGCTTCGATTGCTGTATGGACGATGATGAAATATCATGCCATTTTGCCACTAATTTCCATGTGCAAATTGTTCGTCTATGCAGAGTGTCTTTTGTGTAACGGAACAAGTGACTCTTTTTGGAAATAGGCATTACAAATACAGATGGATTTTCATTATGTGTAGAATGTGCAGTATCTTAATAATTATGGTGATTTATGCTAACAATAACGTTGAAATTTTCATATTTTTAAAATAACTATTTGAATGCTGAATTAATTCTTATGACTTTTTAAATACTTCCCTGTCTACAATGACTCACGAAGCTATTTGGATACTTTTCATAGGGAATTTTTCTGAACAGGTATATATATGTAAACTTCCTAAGAGTTCAAACGCGGATAAACAAAGGGACTCTCTCTGTTTAACGGACAGTGTGACCTTATTTACTGTTACGAACAACCGATTTGCCAAACAGTCATTACACAGACGGACGACTAGAGAGGAAGAAGGATTTCGATTATTAGAAACGGACAAGAACAGAAAAGAGAATTATTATTCAGAGTATTGAAGATTGGCAAAAGAAGAGTGGTAGTTTAGGACGTGGAACGTTTAGTACGTTCAGGTAAACTTTGTACAAAGCTTTGTTATTTGTTATTATTCATTGTTATTAATTATTATTAATTGTTGTTTGCCTCTGTATTCTATTTAAGTACTGTTACAATAAACTCGATTTTCAGACTTCAGAATCGATCCCTGAATTATCCGAAATTTGAACATTATATATATTTATATATAACTTTTAAATATTAGCGGTACAGTGAATAACGAATACAACTAAAAATGATGGGAGGCGGAAGAGGTTTGTCTCGTTCATTAATTATTATAATAAAAAGTTAAAATGATGGTAGTGCCATTTTCAATTGTCAAATAGAATTATAATAATAATTATAATACCTAATGATAATATACCTTCCTGCTCTATGTTAATTTCATTAACTTCCAGACAGTCATTTGATTATATATGTCTTGTTTACGATAAACAAAGTTTTCTGCATTGTCACTCTTCTTGAAATGGAACAAGCAGATTCGATTAAGTTTTGTTGTAAATGTGGTAAAACTCTCACGGATACATTTTAAATGATGAAAAAAGCGTAAGACAATGCTTGCTGATGCTAGTAAAGTATTTAAGTAGTAAATCTTTGCACAATGACGTGAAGGATGGGACAATGTATCTTCAATAACCTCTCATTTTAACGACATTTTTGGCGAAAAGATTGGCCTTGGTAATGCATCGTTCTCCGTACTTTCCGGAACTGTCTTCCGCCGACTACTTTCTGCTTCCAAAATTAAGATTAAGGAAGAACTAAATTTTTACGAGGAAACGATTTGAGAACGTAAAATTGACACGTAAGCACGTAAGCTCAACAGCACTCCGAAAGAGGAGTATTTTGTATACTTATATATATATTAAATATATAATATTTTATATATTATATGTCGGAGATGAAAGGACACCGGAGCCTTTCCTTTGGAATTTTGGGAAAATCTCTAATACTTTAGCCTAGACTCTATCATAGCCGTAATTAAGCAATTGTTGTCATTCAATCCGATTGTATTTGTTCGAGATTTGCGATAGTGGGATTGGACTCGATGTGACACAACTGGTCGCCGAACGTAGCCACGGTCACGGGATGGACGTTTTGCCTGACGGAGGTGTGGAGTGGTTGTATGGTTCTCCCTAGAAATGGGGTTGTGGCGGCATACGGCCTCGAGAACGGGCCTAGCCACGTGTGATTTTGCCTCGGAGGTGTCAATATAATGGGACACACGTTGTATTAATAATCAAACTCCAGGCAGAAACTGCCTAGCGACGGCGATTGGAACTTTCTCGATGCTTCCAACCAGTATATAACAAACGAACGCAATCGTAAAGAGAGGAAAATTTTCATCAGTCTATTATTCGTGCGATCGCCTTGGAAAGTTACACATCGAGCAGTATATACCGAGCGTCCCAGCAAACGTATTTTGTGCTTCAAAGTATTCTACGTTTAGTAAAGAGTTATCCCGTTGACCGTGGATTCGTTATTGAACCCAAGAACATTGTCAATAGCATCTCGCGTGTCTAAACACCACGGTTATTCGTCAAACTTTGTAAAAAGTCATATTTATACCTGTAAATATAATCCCTGTGGTACAAAACGATGGCTAATTCAAATGAAGAATTGTTACGCGCCCTAAATTCTAACGACAACCCGACATATATATATATAACATATTTGTCAAAGCCACAAAACGTGTATCAAGAAAGAAAGAAGATACATAAGACAGTAAATAATAAACTTTGACTTACATACGATAATTACAACTATATTTATAAAATTTTGGACCACTCTGAAAATATACATAGAAGTTACAAATTCTTTGCTGCAAACATAGATTAATAATAATTAAAAATTAGAATATAGTATATATAGTTGCTTTAAACATATAATAATTTGTACTAAAGTTGTTAACACTAAATATTGACGTCTATTAGTCTAATAGATAATTGACCGTTTAAATAATTTTGTGATTTTTGTGAAGTGTATGTTTGCAATAGATATCTCGTAACTTTTAGATACATTATCGGATTTGTTTCAAAATTTACCAATGATGATAATTTTCTCGCGTTGTATGTCGTATACAGAATTTGTTGTATAATATAAATGATACAGACAACGTTTTCGTAAGTTGTCGCATACTTTTGTGAAACACGACTATACATTGTAATTATTTTCATATTTTCTTTTACCTTGAAGTATAGTATGTTAAAAAGACAATTTGATATATTAATGTTTATTCAGAAAATAAGGATATAATACAAGTATATATAGTTTTGTCTCTCTTTTTATGTAATTTTTCTAATTTTTATAAGTAATTTGTACTACAGTATTTTATTATTGATTTTATTATTGCAGATATAAGATAATTTAATCGTCATATTTTTTTATCACGAATTATATTCACAGAATGTATTTGGAAGATGATGGTGTGATCTAATTTCCTAAAAAAGGGAAAATTTTTGCTCGTTACTATTTTGCATTACCAGCCCAGAGAACAATGGCGTATTTACGACCCCAATTCAAAGGTGTCTGCACTAAAAGCTCGCTGAATTCTGTATTGACGTGTTAACGAACCGGCTAAAATAATGATTATGGTCCCTATGCTTTGTGGTTTAATCCTAGCCTTTAAAGAAGGTATTCAGAGCGTCAATTCGTAAGTATTTATTAATTGAATTAACACAAGTCAAATAAACATATAAAATAGTTTGTAATTTGCAAAATTATTTCATATGCAATTATTAATAGAATTGGAGAATAATATCCAACGTAATTCATTAAGAACCAAGCAACGAACTAATGTTTCAAAAACATTATTGATACAAAATGAGGGTAAAGTAATTTAATTTACAATATATTATTGGGCTGTTCGAAAAGTTTGTAGCTTTTTTTTTTTTAATTTCTATCAAATACTAAAATGTCTGAACTTGCTCTTAGTTGAATATTGAACAGGAACATCGAAAACTCATTGATAAAACAGGTTTATTAATAATACAATGTTAAATTATACATATATCCAAGAAATTTTGAATTAGAACTGGAGTGTTCATCTACATATATCATTCACTGAATCTAGTACAGTCTTATTGGATGTTACAAAACTCATTCCACAGCCATAGTCAAGAAATTAAGTACTGTAAGAAGCTGTAGAAGCTATGTGATGAAATTTATTACCGAACAAGAAAAATTTTTCAAGGAAAGACTCGTGATATTATATGTAGCAAAAGTCTAATTTTAGTTAAATCTTTCTTAACTTTCCCTATGAATCGTTTTGAACAATCTAATATTTTATCAAGATATAAAACGTATATTGAAATAATAGATATTTTATAGAATTTCACTACACAAATTAAAAATACAAAAAAAATTGTCATGATTTAAGAAGGATAGCCTTTTTAAGATTATAGTGACATAAATACTGATAAATATTGATATAAATAGTGATATAAATATTCAAGAATAAGAATGAAAATACCTAATGGGAGACCTATGTGTCCCGGAAACGCATAGGCAATTCTATGCTCAATCAAATGAATAGAAACATAATAATTTAAAAACTTTTCAAGCAAAACAGTTATATTGTATTATAAATTGAAGGGATGCCATACAAAATTTCAGAAGATTGTTCAATTTATGTTTTTAAAAAACGCGATTACTATCATCGTGGCTCTGCAGCCACATATCATACCTAAATAAAAACTATGTAGCACATTACTAGGTTGCTTATTCTGATAAGATGTTGCATACTCAACTACTCAATTACTCAAAGATAGTAGTATATAATCAGATTATATAATAAAGAATATAATAAAGCACATACGTGGCACTTATCTTCTCACAAAAACTCACTGGAATATATGTCTGAACAGTTCACAGGAATATATGTCTGATTTGTTGTAATAATGTATGTAAATTTGACTTATATTCAAACTAATGCTAAATTAGTAATTAGAAATTAGTGTTGATTAGATTTTTATGAAATCTATATGCTATAAATTTCAATTATTTGTTAGAAAACATAGCAATAATATATTTCATTATTTACAATATATAGGTAATATTAAGTACATGCATACATTTGCTACCTAATTAATTTGTATTAATTGTATTAATTAATTTGAAATTGTTCTATCAGTTCGAAAGAGCCTTTTTAATCACTCTTATAATTTAACAATTGATGAATTTGTAGAAAAAGAATTCGTGAAGTGGTAGAAGAGTTCTATAAAGTTTGATGACTATAATAATTACATAAAAATAAAATATAGAATTCGATAATATAAATTAATTGAAAAATTTACATATAAAATGTTCCATTAACGTAATATTGGTCTTTAATGGATTAAAATACCTATATCGATCATCAAATGATAAATAAAAATAAATGTATAGAAATGGCTGAATGGAAGGATACGGAAAATTTATCGTTGTTTTTTTTCTCACGTTTTGAATACGCGATCTATTACGACATTAATTTTAAATATGGGTGATGACAAGGCAAAGAATGAATTGCTGAACATGCTGCACGAGTAACTTCTCAAACATTGTTCTTCCCGTACGATAGTATAATTTATCTACCTCAAAAGAGATATCGTAAATCTCTCAAAATCGGATCTTCATAAAACCTGATCAAGCAGAATTTACGTGCTCCATGTACCTACTGGTAGTTCGAAAATACTGTTATCGATTCTTGTAAACGTATACCGGAAAAGATTCCTGTTCCCTAAAATAGAGACCTATATAACAATAACTAACTATACGCAGTTGAGCTTTATTAAAAAAATCCGTATTCACTGAAAATGGCAGCTATACCTATTTTTTTTTTTTTTTTTCACGAAGATACGATATGAAAGCTATGAACAAGTCGAGTATTATCGTACTTCTTTAGGGCGAGTAGCCTGTGCAACGAAGAAGCAACGGAGAATTCGAAGGAATCCTCGCAATTCCGTTTTTTTTTTTATTTTTTTATTTTATTTAATACAATTTTACATTCACAATTTGTCCAATTTGGACATTTGGTAGAATTTTTTAGCTGTTAGATTATCATGTGGGTGGCTACCCCCAGCGGGGTACCATCTTCGTGTTTGTTAGGTTATATCCTTTGTGATCAATTCCGTTTGGAACATAAATTTGAAAAAATTCCAAACTTTCTCGGAAATTCGAAAGTAGAAACGATAAATTTCTATCACTTTTTTATATAAAAGTCTGAAAGGATCGTGCATCTATTCTTGATCGTTAAGCGAATGCATGCAACTGGATCGTTCGTAGATCTAACTATCCACGGCATGGTTATACGTGCAGGTATAAGCTTTACTTGGAAAGCATTTTAATCCCTTGTGGCCGCATTGTTGTTGGCAACAATAGTACTCAAAATTACGGTCGATTCTCTCCCTGCCAGTGTTTAGCGAAGCAAAAGATAAAGCGAATGCAAAGGAACAATTGCTATTGCTGCATTCCTCTTTACTGTAAGAACAATAGCTCTTTTTTAAACAATCTTTCGTCCCTTTCAATTCTAAACGTTTCATATACCTTGTGTGCTTTGTGTGACTGCTTTCGAATTTTAAAAGAGTAAAGATTGGGCTTTAAAGAGTATAGAGGACGTACATCGTAATGGTATCCACGATTTTTAGGTTATGCAAAGTACTATTGAACGTACGTCGTACTTAAAGTCTCCTACAAACTTACAATGTTTTAGAAATCGGAAATTTTGAAAGTCCTTTCTGTGTTTAATGTTTATATTGCATAAATACAGAAATACATTCCATAATTATTTAAATAATTGTAATTTCCTAAATTTATCGGAAATAGAATCTATGTTCATATTTTCTATTCCTAGTAATTCCAGATTACTATAATAAATTTTTTTTTTATTTGGTAGACTATTTACAATCAATTCTCATTGAAAATTATAAGTAAATTCTTTTGGGGTGATACTGTAACTTGGATTATGATAGTTTATAGTATGTTTGATTCTAGTTGAATCTAATGCTTCAATCTAGAGGGTATTGTCTTTTTAGTCTGCGGATTTGATCCGTCATGTCAAATAGTTGGGTAACTAATGGGTTTTGGTGGTTGTTAACTCTTATAATAATAAATTATAATGTGAAATATTTTTTGTAATGGAAAAGATAACGGTAGTTTGATTGAAAAAATTGCCTAAAAAATTTCTCACTACAACTATTAAGAATTTGTATTACAGTTTAGAGAAGTTGTGAGATGCTTATAAAGTATATATTTTCTCTTTTAATATAACTGAGGAAATCGAAAAAAATGTACTTTGATGCATAATTATTCATATTTGTTAAATAGTAATAGAATATATTAGAGATAATGCTTAAAAAATTTATCTAGAAATGAAAAATGAAATGTATTTATTAAATGATATATTGTTAATTGCTAATCTATTATTTACATTTATCATTTAATTTATTTGAAATACTATTAACTAGTTTATACCCTTGAAACGAATTTCGTAATTGATTCTAATTTATTTTATTACGGCAAATTTGTTTTTTCTTTTTTATCGAAGAGGAAATATTTTCGAAATCTGTCTAATTTTCAAATTTATATAATGTGCAATTCGTGTAAAATTTTGTTTATATAAGTTCTTTTATCTTTATGAGAAGATTCCACCCATTTAACTAGGTTATCAATAAAGACATATCTATTATTCCATAATTTCTACTTGATATTTGTCATAAATAATTAAGAAATCGTGGATATCATTATGATCTAAATTCTTTCGTTCTAAATAATTATTTGTGCTCACTAGTGACGTGTCATAAATTACGTGCTGCTCACTAATAGCCGCGTTTTTATTTTGAACAGCTAATTATTAGCAGCAGCAGCTATTAGGGCAGCAATATAATACAAGAGAAATTCGAAAAAAGTGAAAAAATTTTTCTAATAAGTAATAAGTGCAACAGAAGGAAGAAACGCTGTCATGCAACCTTTTGTTATATCTTTTTTCATCTAAATGTATTTATATTTGCACGAATTACCATAATTAAAGTTTGAGTATAGGGAATTTATTATTCGTTAAATTTGTATCGTAGAATTTATAAAATATTACTAGAGAATATACGATATTTTTAAAGTGAGAATAGAAATAAAATTTAGAGATTATTGAAAATCATTGTAAATAAAAGATGTTATTACTTTAAATGATTTTGTAATTGTAATTATGTAAAATTAGGTTAAATTATATAAATGTAAAATTCTAAAATGAGGTTATCATAAAAATAAAAATTGAGTACCTTTCCCCCACGAAATCAGTTCTAAACTAATCGAAACAGAAATAATTTAAAATATTGACATTATTATACTTGAATTAAAATGGAAAGATAATTTTAAAGGAACTAACGTACAATATTAAAATAAATATCTCTGTAAAGTTATATCGACGAATCAATAATATATTTCATGATTTTTACGACAGCAACACAAGATCCACGTTCTTAGAACATCTTCTATTGATAATGATTTTCAAATCATCATGTCAAAGAATTTAATAATAGGATTTTATAAATTATCTATTAATAAAGCCCGAAATTCTAGATTATAGCGAAACGTATTTCTACGTATTAAAATTATTTCGATATCATTGATCAGTATTGCAAGTCCCTAATTTGCATCAAGTGACGTTTGTTACGTCCAAAACTGATTGTGCTTGGATCGCGAACTAATCGGGTTAACGAGTAATCGTATTACAATGCGATTATATTAAGAGGGGTTGGCTTTTAATTTTTCAACATTAATTAGAATCGTTCATAGAAATCAAGGATTTATTTGATTCTCAACATTACAATGACTACTCTTTAGATACTCTTTTCTTGTCAACTAAAATATCTAGGATTTACGTAACAAGATGTATTACGTAAACGTTAAAACGAAACAAAGCAAAGAGAGAAGCAAAAATTGAAAATCGTTCTTGATTTATATTAAAGAAAGAATGACTTTTTCATCCATACCGTTACCTTCCATTCCTTTATTTCTTATTATGTGCATGTAATCAAAGAATTATTCAACTAAATATTATTTTAATGGTTTTAACTTTTATCTCTACGCATATAGAACTTCTGGAGTTTTTTGACTGGAAAATATATACAAACAATTTGTTTAAAAATATTCAGATTTTTCATTCAGAAATTAATTGTTAAAATTTAAATGTTTGTAAAATCGGTGATATTTTGATGTAATAGATCCAATAAATATCGCTAGCACATGGTTCCTTTTTCCCTTTCTTGTCTGTTACATTTTTATTTTGTTCAACTTCGCATAAACGTTTCACTCTTGAAATGTGCACATTCGCAATTTCTATTTCGGCTGCAGCATCATTACAATTATCATTAACCCATTGGCATATACAGTGTCTCGTGAAAACCTTTGGACACGTGCCACAGAAAGATTTGATGTATATTTATGTTGTATGTATTATATAAATTCCATTAGCACTGATGAAACGCTATTGACATGATTATATTGGTAAAAGTCAAACCAATGTAAAAATGTATATAGAAATTATAAGATATTCACTGCAAATATGTATTTAGTAAAAAGTTAATGTACAGCATAAGTAGTCATCTTAAGGGGGTATTCTAGTCTAGAGGCATGAATTTCGGGCGGTTTTTGAAGCTCTGTACAAACGAAACAAAAAATATTTTTACGAAACAAAAAATTTTTTTATCATTTGTTTATTGATATTTTAAGATTACATAAAAAAGATTAAGATAAGATTACATGGAAAAACCATTTTTTTCAAACGGCCGCCATTTTGTGAAAAAACATTTTTTTTACTTTTTCGAGGTTATGTTATAGCGGCATCTATACTAATTAAGAATCCGTTTGGCTTTTTTGTTTCAGATGACCAGAAGGGTTGAAATCATACACGCCAGGACACCCTTTTTTTGGACCCCCCCCCCCTCACTTTGCCAGCTCATAACTTTGTGAATTTTGAGTTTTTTCGGTTTATTTTTTATGTAATCTTAAAATATCAATAAACAAATGATAAAAAATAGATAGTAAAAATATTTTTTGTTTCGTTTGTACAGAGCTTCAAAAACCGCCCGAAATTCATGCCTCTAGACCAGAGTACCCCCTTAAACATATGATTAAAAAATGGTCACATTGAATACTGAAGCTTATCATTATAATGCATAATTGTCTGTTTAAATATACCCTGCGAAATATATATTTGTACTAAATATCTTGTATCTTCTATATACAAATCAGATTCATTTTAAAGTTTAGCAATACAATCATAATACACGAGTTTCATAACAATGCTAACGAAGCAGAATGTTTTCTATAACACATGCATTTATAAAAGGTTTCTACAAGTGTTCGAATACATACTTTAGCTACTGTACATTTATTGCATACACTGTACACATATTGTTGTTTGTTTGACATTGTGGTTGTTTCTTACTAATTCGGATTTTAGCAGTTCAAGAATTCAACGCTTAACGTTTCCAGGGCTGAATGCTTTTTGAGCAGTTGGAAAAGATTTTTCATGGATTATTAATAACAATAAATGGTAATTTTGATTGTAAAAAAAATGGTTTACACAGGAACATTTAGCAGAGAAAACGTTAACGTGAGAAAATCATATGTCAATGGGTTAGAATTAAAATTGATCAAAAACAATGGTTTGTACGTTGAATTGTAGTCAAGTATAGTATGAGTTATAGTCCTTACCTTTCGGGTGGTAAACATAAACGAGTATAATTTTCTGCAGCTATAGTGGCCAATGTCAACACCGTCACGAGGAAGCAAAGTGCCTCGAGAGTACATTCAAATCGGCATGTGCTTAATGACTCTTCATGTCCTGCCAGGATCACAATCACTGATACCGGTATTACAAGGCCTGTTACTAATAGATCTGCCAATGCAACGTTCACTAGAAACGCATTTCCTGGAACAAGAGAATTTTAGTTTGGAGTTAATTAAAATGGATTACTGTATTAGTTAATTGTTGGATGAATTCTGAGAATATCATATGATTGATATGCATTCAAAAAGCAATGAAGTAATCCAAAGTAATTATTATTCACAGTACATAGTATGTATTTTCATATGTATAAGTATTATCACACTTTTACATTTCACATAGGACATAGTAATTATATGATGAAAGAATTAAAAGTTTGACTAAATCAAATATAAGCGATTTTTTGATAATTTGTTTTGATCTATTTTCATCTAAATTTTATTATTCTCATTTTCAACAATTTATTTAAGGTAAGCACTATTCGAAGGTCTTGCTATTTTGAAATTTTTAATAATTTGTGGCTCTGTATGAATATGTTATTCATATGAAACGTGTTTGATTGTTTTACTTTCATTTAGAGATATTTTATAACATAAAATTCTATTCGTTCATATTTTATTCGATTAACACATTTTTTGTGTCATAAACAATGCGAGATTTTTAAATGTATTGACTTTAGGAATTGGAAGTTTAATTCATGTTTTTATAATGGATGGATAAAATAAGCAGTACGTTGAATTCTATAAACAATTTGACATTTATTTACCATCTATATTATTTATTAATTTATTATTTTACCAAAATTAAAATTCTACAATGTAAGTTACATACATTACAGTAAATATAAATATGTACACAGGTATTAAATCCAACTATGTATTTACCTTTTGAATCTTTAAGCATGTATCTATGTTATTAATTATTATGTTATTTATGTAATATAACTATGTTATTTATTTACAATCAATTCTCATTGAGAATTAGAAGTAACTTCTTCTGACGTGGCACTGTAACTTGGATTATAAAAGTTTATAGTACGTTCGATTCTAGTTGAATCTAATGCTTCAATCTAATGGGTATTTTCTTTTTAGTCTGCGGGTCTGATCCGTCGTGTCAAGTAGTTGGGTAACTAATGGGTTATGGTGGTTGCTAACTCTTATATCATATCTGTTTCTGAACTTGTATATTTCTTCCTTAACAGTGGGTATCTTGAGGTCGCGATGGATCGTTTCGTTGGTAACATACCAAGGTGCATCTATTAAGGATCTTAGAGTTTTTGATTGAAATCGTTGGAGAATTTCTATATTGGAGTTACTCGCAGTTCCCCATAGTTGGATCCCATAGGTCCAAACAGGTTTTAATATGGCTTCATATTTTTTTTTTTTTTTTTAGAAAATAGTTTATTTACAATCAATTCCCATTGAGAATTTTAAGTAATTACATTTGGCGTGGTACAGTAGCTTGGATTATAATAGTTTATATTATGTTTGATTCTAGTTTAATGCTTCAATCTAAAGGGTATTTTCTTTTTAGTCTGCGGGTCTGATCCGTCGTGTCAAGTAGTTGGGTGTCTAATGGGTTGTGGTGGTTGTTGACTCTTGTGTTACATCTGCATTTGAACTTGTATATTTCTTCTTTGACTGTGGGTATCTTGAGGTCGCGGTGAATTGTTTCGTTGGTGACATACCAGGGTGCATCTAATAGAGATCTAAGCGTTTTTGATTGGAAGCGTTGAAGTATTTCAATGTTGGAATTACTTGCTGTTCCCCATAGTTGAATTCCGTAGGTCCAGACAGGTTTTATTACGGTTTTATAGAGGGTAATTTTGTTTTGCGTACTTAGGTTGGAGCGTCGGCCAATGAGCCAATAAAATTTTTTGAGTTTGTCCTTTAGTAGTTTCGTTTTGTCTTTGATGTGATTTTTCCATGTTAATCTCCTGTCCAGGGTCATACCCAGGTACCTGACTGTGTCCTTGCTAGGTATTATTGTATTGTTGATGGTGATATGGCTTCATATAGCATTATTTTGCTCTGCGTGCTTAAGTTGGAACGTCGACCAATGAGCCAGTAGAATTTTTTGAGTTTAGCCTTGAGTTGCTTCGATTTGTCTATGATGTGTAGAATATAGTATATAAGACCTACGCAATGGTGCTAAAGGAAAGGCTAGGGAAAGAGGTAAATAGAGAGAAAGAAAATACTGCCAGAAACACAAACGGGATTCAGTGGAGGACGAATCACGATGGATAACATACATATACATGTATATTAAGACACACGATGGGAAACAAATACAGAGAAAGGAGAAAAGTTCTTCTTCAATCTAAAGGCAGCCTTCGACACAGTAGATGGGAAAAAGTTGTGGGAAATGGAGAGGAAGAGAAAGATAAACAACCAGCGGATAAAAAGAATAAAGGAAATCGGACTTATTACGAATCTCTGTCTCAAACCTGCTAGTATCCAGAATTTTTCTGTGCCTCCTTGTTTAATTCTGACCCTGCCGCATGTCTCTTTCCGGTATCTTGTTCACGACTTACATTTAGAAGAGGAAATTTAGAGGCAAAATGTCCATCCCGTGACCGTAGCTACGTTCGGCGACCAGTTGTGTCACCTCGAGCCCAATCACACTATCACAAATCTCGAACAAATACAATCGGATTGAATGACAACAATTGCTTAATTGCGGCTATGATAGAGTCTAGGCTAAAGTATTAGAGGATTTTCCCAAAATTCCAAAGGGAAGGCTCCGGTGTCCTTTCATCTCCGACATATATATATCCTGTATATGTGTACTTTATGTATATTTGTATTTAATTCATATTTATGTTATGTAATGATAATTTCAAACAAATAAGTAAAAACTATAATAATAAAAAATATACATTTGGTCCAAAATTTAAATATAAATATGTGTAAAGAACTCAAAACATATCCACTGAAAGGATTAAATCTAGAGTTATTGTTTTCTTAAAAATAAAGGACTATTTTTGTTTCTAATCTTCTTGTAAGATACATTTTTAAAGTTGTATTGTTTTATTCTATAAAGGGAACATTAATATATACTTTTATATCATTAAGTATAAGTATTCAGTGTTCGAAAGAAAAGTAAAGATGAAATAAGCAAAAATGAAAAATTTCGTTTGGATATCAATTACACAATCTTCGCCACGGAATAGCTGACTAATTTAATAATAAATTATTTACATCATTTAATACTTTAATAAATACGTATTCGATAAAATTGTACCTCGAGTAATCTTTGATCGATGATATTGTTATTTTTAACATTAAAATATTATTTTACTATATCATGTTTAACAGCTTGTCGATGCTGTTTTTATGAAGACCATTCTTTTCAATTAGGGTAAATGAGTCTGTTCAGCAAATTACGTTTACGAAGGATATAGATCAATTCAAATATCGTCGCGTGAACGCATGCGAGATTCGATACTAAAAAAAGTCGACATAAAGTAGAATTTTCAGGGGAAAAGTCCGATTTTTTCTCGTTATTATGCATCACGATATAGAGGGTGTTCCACGCAGCAAGATACAGCTACATCTTTTAAACAATTAAATACAGAAATAATTAACAAAATGAAAATTAGTGCTGGTAAAAAAAATTGTATTGTATGTCCTTCACTACTTTGATGAATTTCTGCACATTAACACATTCCATTCGACAAAATAAACCACGAAAGCCTACTTCAAACAATCAGAAAACAATTCCCAGAGCAAATATACCAACTAATAAAATCCTACTTAAGCAACAGAACCTTCGTAGTAAAAATCAAGGACACATACTCTGAAGTTAAAGACATCAAGGCAGGGGTTCCGCAAGGAAGCGTCTTAGGACCAATACTATACACACTATA